>JANBPU010000125.1:8151-46215 GCA_027575805.1 Mycoemilia scoparia | reverse complement strand
CCAGGACAATGTATTATGTCAAAATTATACTCCTGTAGGACTAGGTACCAGCGTATCAGCATAGGGCTGAGTTCTTTTCGTGAGCGTAACCATATTAGAGCGGCATGATCAGTATATACTGTGAATTTACGACCGTAGATGTATTGGTGAAATTTGGTTAACGCAAAAACTATCGCCAATAATTCACGTTGAGAAACAGTATAGTTCCGTTGAGTCTTGCTGAGTGACTTGGCTTGGAAAGATAGGTAGATGATCTTGTCGTCCTTGGTGATTTGGTAGAGTACCGCACCAATACCTGTATCAGACGCGTCCGTTGCGATATGGAATGGTAGATTATGATCCGGGAAGAACAAGGGAAATGCGTCCAACGCTGCTAATTTCAACTCGTTGAATGCCTGACGGAGTTCCGTGGTATCTGGAATGGGAGTATTTCGTTTACCCTCATGGTACTTATCTAGAGGTGCAGACAATGACGCTATCTTGGGAATGTGTTCCCTTATGTAATTAACGGTGCCTAGGAAAGCGTGTAGCTTGTGTTTATTCGACAGGTACAGCCAGTTTCTGAAAGCTTCAAGACGCTTATCGTCTACCCAGTGTTGTTTACCGTTGACGAGGAATCCTAGTAGTTTAACCGACTTCATAGCAAAGCGGTATTTATCTACGTTCAGGATGAGATTGGCTGAGTTGAGATGATTTATAATGTCCCTGACGTGTTCAATGTGATCTTCGATGGTATGAGAGAATATCACAATGTCGTCGATGTATGCTCTTGCGTTCTTATTATTCCATAGCAGACAGGAAATAACACGTTGGAATATGCTGGGAAGGTTCTTGAGACCAAAGGGAGCTCTGACGTAGACATAATGTTCACCGCGCCATGAAAATGCCGTCTTTTCTTGGTCCTCCTCAGCAACAGGGAATCTGTGATATGCCTTCGTCAAGTCTAGCATGGTAAAGTAGGTGTATCCCGCTAGATTATCGAAAATATCCCTTGGTATCGGTAACGGAAAATTATCATCCAGGGTGATAAGATTCAGAGCTCGGTAATCGATGACGGGTCTTTTCAAAATGTACGCCTCAGTATGGTCCTTCTTAGGAACAAGGAAAATCATTGAGTTGAATCTCGTTCTGGTCGGTGCCAGTTTGATAAATCTGGACTTCAACAGAGATTCTATCTCCTTATCGACCAGCTTTGCCATGTCTTCTGGGAAAGGTGGTTGTCGACGGAACACAGGTTCATCAGTAATGGTGGGAATCCTTACCAATGCTTCTTCTATCGGACAAGGTAAGTCTGGATCTATCTCTTGATTGTTTTTTATCTCAACGGCTAGGACAATGAGGAAATGTTTACGGTGTTTGCTGTCGTCTTCAGCCTGTTCAGTGAAGTTGTCATTCTCATTTGTGCGGTTGTGCCCTGGCAGGGTGAGAAGGGCCCTTGTGAATCGTTCAATACCATATCGAATTAGTACATCTCGGCCGATTAGTATGGGGGGTTCCATTTCCCCAGGTAGTATTTCCGCCATTAGGGATAGTTTGAATTCGCCGCAAACAATTCTAATCTTAATTTGTCCTATACGGTCTTTCTTCAACGAGTCAATACCGAATTGTATTTGTCCTGTACTCTGGGTAATAGTACCGTCTAGTTTATTGGCTAGGGATTTAGATATGCTCATCATGGAGGCTCCCGTATCCAACTTGGCGTAAGTATCGAGAAGGCCTTCCTTGGTTTCGATGGCTAATGGTACCGTCCATGGGTTGATTTCCCTTGACATGCCAATGATAGAGATCTTCTTGACAATTGGTTCTTCTTCGTCGGCATCTTCGAAGGATTCTTCTTCAGTGGATACCCAATCCACTTCTTCCGCTTCTGACTCGTTCGCAACGACTTCTTCCAGTTCAGGTTCTGGTTCGCGAGGGTATTCTATCTTCTTGATAGCCCTGGGAGTGAACGGTCTCTTATTAGGTCCACCTGGGGACGGTGTCATACAGTGTTTACCAGGAGTATCCAATAGCATTGGTCGTGAAGGAGTTGGAGGTAGTCGTCTCGGCAAGTTGGTATTGAAGGGACTAATATTGGATCGTCCAAAATAACTCGTATTCGTTCTGGACGAGTTATTATCGATCTGGTCGTTGGGATTATAATGGTTTACACGGGTTGAACCAAAGGATACTTGTCTTTGCGGTTCCTTCTTCGGTCTAGTCGTGTCTTCCATGCCTTGGATCCTGCAGAATATCTTGTACTCTGTCTGAGCGATGGTGTACAACAACCTGATATTGGGAGGGTCTTCCCTACGCACGTCGGCATTCATGAGGATAAGCCTGCGTAATTCTTTCGGTAGTGAGTCGTAAAAGATATTTAGCAGGAGTTCTTGCTTATCATTGTTCTGACCTGCTCTCTTCCTTAGGCAGTCAAACTCGTGGGTGTAGCTGGTGATATTGTCAGAACGGGGATTAAAACACATCTTCTGAAGTTCGGCAAAACGTGCCCCTTTGTTCTAGATGGGCGTGAATACCTCCAGGAACAACTCCTTCAATTGGCACCAATTTTCAGGGATGGTCTGGTTCTCGGCACGGTCCTCTAAACTGAGGACATCGTCGTCCAACATACGGGCTGGCAGCCACAGGGATCCCCATCTCTCAACGTTAATACCATGACATTTGAGGACTCTTTCAAACGAGCGGAGGAACGCCTCAGGGTTGGCGTAGTGATTCTCCTTGTCTACTTCGTTAAGGGGACGGAAGGATGGGAGGTCGTTTGGTACCCTTGGTACCAGTTCAGGCGCGTTCTGAACGACTCGGGATGGCTGATTACCGTTCAGGTTGAAGCGAGGTGGACTCGGCCACTCTCTAGCAGGAGTGTTCGGCATGGACTGATGAGTCCTCATGCCAATGACTACAGGAGTACTGGGGAAAGAACAGAGGTTCTCGTTGCTAGGACCAGCTCTTCCGGCAGGGGTCGTAGCGTCCAATAGTCCAGGCAAGCCTGCACTTTGCAGACGGTGTTGCCTTAGAACATTGGTAATGCGCTCGTTCAACGCGTTGTGGTCGCTTTCGAGCTTTTCGAAATGACTCTCCGTTTTTTTCTCGAGCTCGATGAGCTTTGCCATGATGTTGGCTAAAGTGGGCTCAGGTGCCTGGGGTGTCTTCTGTTGAGACATGGGTGAAAAATTTTCTTAAGATAAAAAGAGATAAGGGAAAAAGTCTTTCAGGG
The DNA here is from genome assembly GCA_027575805.1 of Mycoemilia scoparia. NCBI lineage: Eukaryota > Fungi > Kickxellomycota > Kickxellomycetes > Kickxellales > Kickxellaceae > Mycoemilia > Mycoemilia scoparia. The sequence goes on along the minus strand of JANBPU010000125.1, from coordinate 43,004 downwards.
GAGGTGAAAGGAAAAAATGACAGACCAGGGTCGTCCGGGACGAGCCTCAACTGTTCTGGAAAAGTTGTCGCTGAAAGACTTTTGTTCTGAATGGTTAAGAATCATTCAGAACGATAAAGGAGGGAAAAGCACAAGGGTGCGTGAATAGCAGAATAAAATGTCATTCAGGATGACTCTGAACGAGGGAAGGGAATTGTGATAGAAATTATCAGTAGGAAATCGTCCGGAATGACAATGGACAGGAAAGAATAATTTCAAATAGAGGACAATAAGATTTAAACTATAACTCTTCAAATCCTTTCAACTACAACTTTATTTTTAAATAAATAAAAGTATGATTATATAAAAGGTAATGAAGATAGCGAAACTCTTCATTGAACTAACTAACCTAATAAAAAGGAAATGACATTATGATTTCATAGCGGGATATCGGTTGATCCAGAATCACGCTGATTAACTGAAAATTAATCTGAATAGTTCTGGATCATCCAGAACGAGTTTGATTCATTCAAACTCAATTGTAGCGAACCATGTAGGCCATGGCCTAACAATCAGGATACAAGTGGATATATCCAGATACAGTATGATATATCAGGATATTAGCTGATATATCCATGAGATTTGTACCAGATTTTGGATAATATATGATATACTATGTTATGGGTGGATATACCTGGATATTTGCTGATGTATCAGGATATACCAGGATATTAGTCGATATACCAAGATATTTGCTGATATAACAATTTTATTTTTTTGAGAGCTTTTCAGTACTGTTTTGGTACAGTTTTGAGAGACAAAACTTGTGATGATAGGATATGGAATAATAAACTATTCCAGATCAAGTCCCTGATCATCCCTGTAGCTAGCTATGGAGGAGAGCTACTTGGAATGCAGCAGACTAGGAGTACCCAGGGCCAGAGAATACTTGACCAAGCTGTCAAGTGGGTCCTTGCAGGGGGCATATCTAAGGGAACAGTCATAGCAGCAGATGCAGCTAGAGCTGAACTTGGGATTCACTCCCTACACTCTATCTGGTCTGGTAGGCGAACCAGACTCTGGGTGAAATCTAAGGTACTAAGTACCTGGATCTCAAACCTAGTTGATTCTCCCTTCACCAATAGGAGTGATACTTGGGTAACAGGTACCTCCAAATGGCTAAAGAGGATGAATCTGTGGAAAGATATACCATTGCTCACCTCTAAGGGTGCAGCTGGTGTTACAAGGATGGAGATAGGTAGCAGGGAGAATTGCTCCAAGAGTAGTACCTCAAGCTTACAGCACTACCTCAAGCAGGAATTTGCAGTTACTAGAGGTTATCTCCACAAGGCCTTAGCTCTTCCTAGTATCATACTAGGGACTAGATGGCTAGCTAGAGTACGAACAAAGTCCTTCTGGACAGGCAGAAGAGCAGCTAATGCTGACCTAGTATCTGCCTGGTGGAAGACTATGTGTCCTAGCTGTGAAAAGATACTTGTTGAGGATATTACCCATATTCTCCTAGAGTGTCCAGCACACAACGATCCCTGAAATAGGCTTATCCAGCCTATAGCTGATTGGATCACAGGCACACCCTCTGAACTTGAGAGAGGTGAGCTTGCCATGATGCTTCTTGGTGGTAAGGACAGCAGGGCTATCCTCCAAGCCAGTGACTGGCTAGGAGAAGCCAAGCAATACCCCTGGGGGGGACAAGCACCCTATGCTAGGGTAGCAGAGTTCCTCCAAGAGGTGATACCCCTTAGGATGTAACAACTGTGGAATGACCAGATGCCACAGACTGTTCTGCAGACCTTCAGTGATATTGTGCCCCTTCCTAGGGACTACACCTTCACAGGACTGCAACCTAGGGTGGTCATCCCCCTGGTCCCTGCCCAACAGAGCCAAAGCCCATCTGGGTATGGCAGCTCCCTCGAGCAAGGGCAGAGTTGAGGGGAGGTTTTAGGGGGTTAGATTCCCCCACTACCTGAGTTCCTTAGAGCCCAGGTGCCTACCTGGCTATCACTTCCTAGTGGTAGTGGAGACTAGAATCTCCCACCGAATTCATAAGGTGCAGCAGGGGTTTCCTCCTCTAAGCTCATGCTAAAAAAATCAGCCTTGAACAGGGGACCAGAGTATGCCAACTTATTCCTGAATAGATAAGTACACCAATACTGCAACAGGTAACAGAACTTTCGAATACTGATCATGGAAACAGGGGTTTTGGCTCTTCGGGGATGGGTGAGAGGGTAGCTATAAGGTTAGCAGCTACCAGTGCCTTAAAAGTTTGCCTCAGTGATAAGCCTGAAGATTCTTATATACATGATGCCTAGCTCACAAGAATCAAGAAACTATTAGACAAGGAAGAGGTACCCAATTCAAATGCAGAGCAAGGCACCTTGCGGAAGTTCCACACAATTAATGGAATATTGTATAAGAAAGGTCAAAGATGTATCTCAAGGAAGGACAAAAAACAACTCTTACTTTGTGAATTCCATGACACAAACAGCACAATACACCCAGGGAAGACACAGACATATGCAGTAATAAGTGAGCTATATTATTGGCCTAGAATGCAGTCAGATGTAAATGAATATGTAGTAACTTGCAACAAGTGTCAGCGGATTAAGAGTAGCAGACAACCATCAGAAGGCCCACTCCAACCACTCCAAATACCTAGTTAGAATTGGGAATCTATAAGTATGGACTTTATAGTATCCCTACCAAAGACAAAGGATGGAAACGATGCAATCCTAGTAGTGGTAGACAGACTTTTGAAAATGGCCCACCTCATAGCTATGAAGACTATAGCAACTATGCTAGAAACAGCAGAGCTTTTGTTTAAACATGTAATAAGGCTACATGGTCTACCCACATCGATAATATCTGACAGAGACCCAAAGTTTACAGCACAACTCTGGAACTACCTATGGAAGATGCTAGGAACCCAACTCTGCATGTCAACCTCAGGCCATGCAAAGACAGATGGCCAGACAGAAAGAGTGAACCAGACAGTAGAGACAATCCTGTGGGCAATATGCAACCATAAGCAAAATGACTGGGACAGATGGCTAGCCCACACTGAATTTGCATACAATAACCGAAAGAGCAGTTTGATGACATATAGCCCATTCTATGCAAACTATGGGTTCTACCCACATACACTACCTAGCCTAGGAGCACAACCAACAGACCAGATAGAGCTAGCAGCCCATGACCTGATCGACCATATACATCTCATAACAGAGGAGGTACATAATAACTTAGAACTTACACAACTGTTAATGATCAAGTACCATGACAAAGGAATTAAACCTCCTCAGGTCAAGCCAGGAGATCAAGTGCTAATATCAACAAAGCTCACAACTCCTGCTTACCTCCAGGATAGATCGAACAAGTCTCTACAACATAAATGGCATGGACCATATAAAGTAGTTAAGGCAGTTGGCAAGAATGCTTATAAACTGGAACTACCAAAATCGATGTGAATTCACCCAGTTATATCATGGGCCCACTTAACCAAGTACAGGACTACAGACAAGTTCGAGGATCGAGATGTAGACCTACTGCCACCAGTAGAGATCGATAACCATCTAGAATATGAAGTTGAAAGAATTGTCAACCACAGACACTACTAAGGACACCTACAGTATTTAGTACAGTGGACTAGCTATGGAATCCAAGACAATACTTGGGAGCCAGAATCAGCATTACAGAACTCGAAAAGCATACTGACAAGATACAAACAGAAATGCAATTTGAAATAGTCATGGAGTTCCTTCTTAAAGAAGGGAAGAATGTTATAGTTGGCATTTAACTATATATTTACTTTACCCATAAGTTTATTAGTTTTAATAGGTCTTTATTAGAAACAGTAATTGACTTAAAATAAAACATCAGCTTTTTCTCTAGCTTTTAATAGACATACTAGCTAATTGTTTGATCTATTACAGTATTCTTGAATGGGTTAACATAATCTTCATTGCTTTGAGCCAAGTACCTATGTGTACTACTTCCTTCCCATTTTTAGACTTGACCAATGGCTTAATCAATTTTAATGCTATGGACTCTTTGTAGTCTGATAGCATTGGGAATACTACCTATTGTTTGTTCTCAGTAGTACTAGAAGCTTGCTTGGCTATATCGTCAGAAACAGAGTTAGTAGAGGATTGCATTGTTACCAAGTATAACAAATATAAAGTATATGATAATAATTGTTATTGCTTAAAAGAAAAGCTCCAGATTCTATAAAAGTATAGAAACATGTAACTAGCAACTACTTCAAATAATTATACTAATTATGGGTTCGGATATTACTAGTAACAATATTTAAATTGTTACAGCAGCACTGCCCCAGCAGCCCTTAATGAACTCATGGACACCTTGGCCCTTGTCAACCTAGGTGACTACCTTCATCCCCACTCCCCTTCCCCATCATCACCTGCCACTCAGGCCCTGGTGAGGTTTCCACTCCTCACCTTCAAGTCAACCTCTCTCACTGCACTAGACAGAGCTGACCCCCTGGGGTACCACTCCTGCATAGACCTCGTCTTTTGCCCCACTGAGGTGGCCATCCACTGCAACACAGCCTACTCAGCCATGGACCAAGGGGACCACTTGGACCATAAGGCCCTCTTCATCACCTTGGCCTGGCCCACCGCTTCTGACCCTGCTTTACAAGAGCCAGGTACAGAATCCTGCCTACTAAGCTTGCCAACAAAAAGTATGCTCACGATATCAGGGGCATCCTGGCTGGATTCAAAGATCCTCCCCTGCCCGCTGACACCTTGCCTCAGGACCCCTTCACTGCCTTTACCACAGTCAAGACCAACCTGATCTGCTACTTCAAGTCTGTTGAGCACAAGGAGGACCACTTCCACCTAAAGGAACTGGCTACCCTTTGCAATCACTACACCAAACTTTACTGCCTTGTGCCCTTTGCATCTGACTCACACACTACTCTAATAGAATTGTAGGCCTTGGAAGAACAGGCCCTTGTGACTTCTAACTTTGCCACTGCCAAGATCCAGATCGCCACTGCCAAGAAGTGGGTTAAGCTAGGTGACCACATCTCTCCATGGTCTACACTGCTGGTCTGGGCCCAGACTAAGCCCAGGAACAATAAGCCTATTGTGGCCCTCACTCCTGACCTCACCGATCCATGCCATGAAGTCACCAGTGATGCTGATATCACTGCTGCCATGGGAGACTTTTACTACTCCATGTACGAGCTAACTACACCTGACCCTGATGCACTAGAGGAACTGCTAGCACTCCACAGGTGTTTCCTAGATAGCTGCCCATCATGCCCTTCTGCCCCTTCTCTCCAGGCCCTTTCTGACCCTCTTACTATAGAGGAGATTGAGATAGCCTGCTGCTGAGCAGGCAAGTGCAAGGCCCCTGGCCCTGATGGCATCCCAGCCGAGCTATACAAATACTTCCCTGCCACTAGACAGATCCTCCTATGCCTTGGCAACCGCTTACTCACTGACCCAGATCTCTGCCCTGAGTCCTTCACTAAGGGTACTATCTGCATCCTCTATAAGAAGGGCAACCCCAAACTATTAGGGAACTACTGACTAATCTCATTAATAAATTCAGACCTGAAGATACTTACTTCAATATTTGCCTGCAGATTAGCCATTATCCTTTCTCCCATGATACCTCAAGAACAGTCTGCCATCATACCCAGTTGTTCAATAAATGATGCCATCTGGAATGTGATGGCTGCTAAATAAAACATCAATGTTAGTAAAAAGTCAGCCATCATCCTCTTCTTAGATCAAGCCAAAGCATATGATCAAGTGAGCCACACCATACTATTTAAGGTCCTAGAAAACTTTGGTATCCCAATGGCACTTGCCTAGAATAGTGACCACCATCACATGATCACCCATAAGTGTAAAAAAATTTTAAAAATTAGAAAAAAATTTAAAAAATTTATAAAAATATTATTTTCCAACTTATGAGTTGATCATGTGATGGTGGTCACTATTCTAAGAATCACCTGAGCCATTGTCCCCCAGCCTGCTGCCTGAATCACCCAATGACTTTTGCTGAAAGGCATGCAAATGTCATCAGCAAAGTCCCAGAGCTTCAACTCCCAGGCCTCTATATTGAGTGCCCCTCCTACCAAGGCCATAGCAATGACATTAAGGCCTTTCTTACCAAACTTTTTGATTCGGAGATTACAGACAAAGAACTAAAGGCCTTCTCCCAAAAAGGCCATTCTAACACTATGCCCAGCTGCCAAGCCGTCTATGCTCTAACCCCCTCAGTTGATCACTTCCTAATTGCCCCTGCAAACCTCAAAGCTTTTGGCCACATTATCCGTCACCCCATTCTACTCAATGGGAAAGAGTTCAACTGGATCCCAGACAAACTATTGGCATACCCCCTCTACCTGGCAAATAGTTACTACTGAGTTATGGCCCCAATGATCAAGGAAGCCCTCCACCACCTAGGAACCATAGTAAACCTAAAGCAAGTCTTTGATGATAGCAGTTACTGGCTAGGTGACTAGACATTCTATCTTAGGACTAAGGGTAATGCTCCCTGTCCTACTTCTGTCTGCTTCCAGGGAATTGACTATGACTTCCAACTGACCTTAAAATATGATACATTCTTCTGCCAGGCTTGCCTTTCTGCTGATACTTGTGTCTGTAAATGCCCTGATTGTTCTAAGGCATCCTCTGTGGACCTTCTAGCTCTTCCTACCTTGCAACCTACCTCTGCTACTAGCCCTGCTTCTCCCAAAGAGGTCCCCCCAGTAGAGACTCACCAAACAGACAACATGGAAATCAAAATCACTGATGACATTCCCTCAGATGCCCCAGAGACTGCAGCAGTACAAAACCATGTTCTTCCCAAGGAGGATATTAAGCTCTTGACTACACCAACTAACACTCCTCCATAGCTTGAGGAGGGCACTCCTTTTAGTGATACTGAAACAGATAGTGAGCTACCTAATCCTCCTCTTGAGGCCTCTTTAAAGGATATTGAAATATATAAAGTAGTGAAAAATCTGTTATTGTTTTCTCTTATCAAAGTTGTACTAAAATACTACTAAATATATAGGCTATACTAAATTATGGGTTAATATAATATATCTTTAAGTAGCAATATATATAATATTCCAGACATGAAGGACTCTATCCCTGCAGAACTGCCCAATAACAATACTGGTGTTGGGCTTTGATCATTCACACCCACATATAATGATTCTGGATGAAATTCAATTGATCTTTTTGTCTCTTTTCTTTTTAATAAACAAGGACTTATCTAGATAGATCAGAATGATTCTGAATCACTCTGAATCATAGCAATTTTTTATTTTCATTATTATTTTCTTTTATTAGCATTTTTATAATAGTTTTGAAAAACAACACTCTCATTTTCCCTTTATATAATTATACTATTATTTTATTAAAATAAAGTTATGGTTGAAAGGATTTGAATAGAGTACAAATAATTATATCTTTATATAATTTACCTTAAGTGATTCATTAATGCTTTATTCTGATCTTTATTCATTCTGGATGATTAACTCCCATTCATTTTCATTCTTGTCCATTCTGAACTATTCTTTCCTATTCAGAATCATCCTTTCTCGTTCTGAATCATTCAGATTCATCTAGAATGATTCCTTTCCATTCAGGACCATCCTTAACGGTACTGAATCCTCTTGTTAAACTTTTCTACAACTTCCTATCAGGCCATATTTATCCCTAACTATCCTGGCCTGTCAATTGAGTCATTTTCAGCCAAGAATTGATAGAAAGCATTCATTAAACTGGTATAAATGTAGTGAGAAAGCCAACATACCTTGGGTGTGCAATGGAGCAAATAATGCATGGGTAATGAGGATGACATGGACTCTCACTGAGTACCAAAGGGCTATAAAGTGGCCAATATGCCACTATTGGGCACCAAAGTCTGAATAAAATGGGGCTATGGAATACAACAAATGAGCATAGTTTAATGTTCTATATAAAAGTCATGAAAATATCTAATAAAGAAACGAGTATCAGAGGCAAGAGATACAAGCATAACAATAATGGACACACGCAAGGTGTGCCAGTGGGCTTGCTTAGTTTTGTTTTGTTTTCGTTGCAATTGACACACACCACCATTGTTGTTGACTTCTTCCATCCTTCACCAACAGCAGCAGAAACTGATGGTCAAAGCCACACAAAAGGAGCACAAATCCCACACAGTTTATCACTACACAAAACAGTCTATACTTATTCACACAACAAAGCAACCTCAAATCATGAAAGCAGCTGAATGTATTTTAGAAACCCAATGATATACAAAAAATATATATACTTTGATCTGGGAAGTTTACCGCTTATTAATACGGTAAACTTTTACAAAGAAGATTACAAGGGCAATATTAAAGAAAGTATATCCAACAACAATCAGCCAATTTCGATATCTATGGGCAAAACTCCAATCCAAAGTGAAATAGAATTCTTCGCCGATTTTATAAGGGCAATAGCGGCATCCTGTTGTATCATTGAGGTTATCAATATACCCAGGCCCGGTCTGTAAGAAAGGACCAGCATATTCACCACAAGTTTGTCCAACTGGTGGTTCAAAGATGTAAAATTCTCTGGGCCGGCAAACCACTGTCTGTCCTTTTAGTTCGTTTACAACAACGCCTTCAATATAATAGTGCAGTGGGGATATCCAATACATCCATCGGCGCCACCATTTGGGCATAACTGGGTATGGCTGGACTACACCGCTGAACAGAAGCATCATTGTAGTGAATATTGGGTTTACTAGTGCAGCAAATATGTGCGTTGGTAAAAATGATATGATCAGTTGGCCTAACGATACAGAGAATAGACATAGGGTTATGTACATCAGGTAAAAGAACCCAGTCCTTGATGCCAGTGTGTTGAGTCCAACGACCCAATAGAATATTGTAAAGTAGAGAGTAGCAGCAAAGATCGCAAATGGCCATTCAGCAAGCACAATTGAGATGGCAAATGGAGCCCATCCGTATTGGTTAGTCGAGGATTCTCGGGAATACCAAAGTCTTTGTCGAGCAAACTCTGGTTCTACCTGGTTGATGATCAGAATTGCTATCGTAGCAGTTTGGAAGACTGCAAACACTTTGTTTTGTAGGTTGACAACACTGTTTGCCAGCCGGTAGAAAGTAAATCCAATCACTAGCGCAGCGAATATCTGCAATGCCATTCTGGTCAAGTTGTACCCCCGGTTTCTCCAGTATGATAGGAGCATGCGACTATATACAATCTTCAGTTGGTAGAATACTGAAGTCGAGTATTGCCTATTGTCATTGTCACTAAGCCTGTGAGTCCCATGCTTTTTTTCCAGCTGGTACAGCCGTTCAGCTTCATCTTCTACCGCCAGTTTTTCTGGAGAGTTGTTCCAAATCTCTGGCCAGTTCAAGGATCCTTGGCTGGAACTGACCACATCAAGGATGTATTCAGCTGGGTTTGCATCAGGGCTGCACTTGGGGGCTCCGTTGCGCTCAAAGTATGATATGAGAGTTTGTGCATCTTTACCAATGTCTCCAAAGTAGGTTGTATGGCCACCACGAGTAAGAAGCAATAGGCGATCAAAGTGCTCAAACAAGGTGGAGCTGGGCTGATGGATGGTGCAAAGAATGATTTCACCAGTAGCAGCAAGACGACGAAGGAAAAACACAATATTGAAGGCAGCTTGGGCATCAAGACCCGACGTGGGTTCGTCAAGGAACAGAATCTTTGGCTTGGCAACAAGCTCAACGGCAATGGTTAGACGCTTCCGCTCTTCAAGAGAGATTCCAAGACCGCCCTCTGGCTGTCCAATCAGGGCATTGGCAATGTCTTCCATGTCAAGTAGCTTTATAGCCCTTTCCACATCCTCATCTTTTTGTTCCTGAGGAACAGAGCTTTCTTGACGAAGATAAGCAGAGAAGCGAAGTGCCTCCCTAACAGTTGAATGTGGATTGTGGATATCGAGCTGTTCACAGTAGCCAGTGACACGCGCAAAGCTTTTTGGTGGTGGAATGCCGTTGATGAGCATTTCACCATCAATCTTCCCAATAGTTTTTCGCTGTGCCAAAACATCAAGCAACGTTGTTTTCCCTGCCCCAGATGCACCCATCAGAGCTGTTAGGGTACCAGGCTTAACGAATCCTGTAATCGAGTCCAAAAGTTTGCGTTTACCGCCCTTGACCGGCACAACATAGTTTACATTTCTCCACAGATACAGGGTCCCATCAAGGATTTCTTTGTCTGTTGGGTGTCTATACTCCCTGGCCTTTTCGTCCACCAGCTCTATGCTTTCCATGACCTCGACAGGCGGCTTCACACGCTTCTTGTATGCTTTGATTGTATATCCTTCGCCACCAAATTGTATCCACTCGTTGAGAATCGCAGTCACCGTCACATATGCAACCCACCAACCAAGAACTCCCAAAAACATAGCCCATTTTTGACTAGCTTTGATTGCATATCCCTCGTATATATAGTCTCTGCCTCTGACAATATCAGTTCCTGGCCGTGATCCGGGAAGAGTACAGACTTGGTTTGCAATGTTTCCATATCCTGGGCCTCTGGGGGCCAGCTGGTTTCCAGCGCATGTAAGGATAAGACTACTGAACTCGTTGCCAAACAGTCCACGGAACCCATATGCAATTGGATTGATCCAGTGTATCCAAATGAACCAGGAGCGCATCGATGGATAAGGAATGATATATCCAGCATACAAAACAATAAATAGCAAGCAGATGCCTGAAATGGAGTTTGCAATGTCTATATTATATGATACAGCAGCAACCAACCGAAAGAACGCAGTCAAGGACATGGCCGTCATGAATGTTATTACCATAAAGGTGAAAAAGTGTCCTCCCGTTTTGAATAGTCCAGTAACCCAATAGAATATAGACGAAAAGCACAATATCTGTACTACCATGAACGGAATATCAATGATGACTTGAGCCAGCAGGTATGCTGAGGGATGGTATAGCGCCAACCCTTTATGCTTATACACGATTTCGCGACCGGTTATTGATTTAGGCAGCTCAGCTTGCGCCGACAATGAATTAAACAAGACTGTAAAGAAAACAGCACCGCCTCGAGAAAAGGCGCCTTGGCTAGTGCTGGGCAAGTTGATATACAAAGTTCCAGATATAATGGCAAACGCAATGTTGTAGACATATCGGAATACCAGCCCAATCCTATTGCCCAAGACAATCCTTAACTCACGCTTAATAAGTGCCCAGAATTGATATGTAAAAGTCGTTGTGTATGGCGAGACTCGGCGAATTCTGCTTTTTCCTGCACCCATTTTTGATTGCTGAACGATATCACGGAATTTCTGGCCTGGGTTTTCAGTTTCGATATGATGCTCATAGTTGCGGATTTCTTGCTTTGCGTGCTCATATGCTTCAGAATTTTTGAAAGCAGTAGCAAATTCCTCGGCTGTTTTTGGTGCAGTGTCTTCGTAGCCCCTTTTGACCTGGCGTTCGTGGAGTTGAGCCACGCCAGTGAGGAAATCAGAGGTTGTGAGACGAGGGGGCTTATAGATTCCGAGTTTGTCAAAGTATTCAACTGCATGGTCTGCATGGCCAAAATAAAGACAACGACCCTCATCAAGAACCAAAACCTTGTCGAACAGTTTATAAATATTTTCAGAGGCCTGGTAGAGAGTGACAACAGTGGTCTTCTTGAGCATATCAGTTGAAACACGAAGCGATCGAACATAGTCAAGGGCTGAGCTGGAATCGAGACCACGAGTAGACCCGTCCCACACATTGACAGCCGCGCCCGCAACAATCTGCTCAGCAATACTGACTCGCTTACGCTCACCACCACTGCATCCACGGATGAAAGCATTGCCAACAATAGTATCAGCACAGCTTCTTAGACCAAACATGTCAATAACAGCATCAAGCAACTCAGTTCGGAATGCAGATCTATCCCTAAGGACACGGCGACTGGGCATCTTGCATTCAATAGCAAAACTCAGGGTAGTCCTGACTGTCAGCTCGGGGTAGTGCAGATCTTCTTCCTGGTTATAGGCAACTTCTCCACGGAAATTTTTGTGCATTTCTTTAGGTCCAATACCGCCATATGAAACATCCCCATCTATTCGTGAATATGTCCTCCGATCATTGCCAAGTACACGTAGTAGGGTAGAGCATCCGGAGCCAGGCTTACCAAGGACTAGCAGCATTTCGCCTTCGCTACAAAATCCACTTATATCATGGAGAATGCATTTCCCTTTGCCTTGGAAGACTGGACTGAACCCAAATACAACCAAAAAGCTATTGACCACCAACAAAAATATATCCCTTATTGTTCGCAGGAAATGGTAAAACGGCGTAATCAGCGTTTGGATATGCTGCGTGGTGTCTGATGATCCATAAACATATAAATTGTTAAATACCAGCCCAAGTTTCTTTGCATATTCTTCGTCTGGAGCCGATTCTCGGTTCCGCATCCAAGCAGAGAGGTCAAAAAGAAGCCTTCTGTCCCCTGCTTCTTGTTGAGATAGTGACATTGGTTTTGATAGAGAGCGCTGGATTGATCGATAGCGAGTATTGGCATTTTTGAGACTGACTTCCAGGGGCTCACCAAAGGAATTGGTTGCTTCGTCTTCGGTGTATCTCTTTTGTATTTTACACGCCATCTCTCGAGCATGCTGGTCACCTGCAGTGGTTACAGATCCCGACTCTTCTGCTATCTCGTCAGCATCTGATCCTGTGCGCCGCCGGCTTGACTTTCTTCCCATCTTTTCTCCATATCCTGCTGTGGCCCTTGTTAGTTTGTGATCGCCATCTCCTGACTTTTCGTGGACACTGCCACGTAAGGATATCGGAGTTGACGATCCGCTATGATCGTCATCATTGTTTATTGTGCCTTCACCACCTTGGTGAGATTCAGAACTGTTCTTTTTGGTGTTATCGCCCATTATTAGAAAAAGACGATCACAGTCTTAAATTTGCTCTAATATATATATATATATATATATATAACCTGCGTATGTGGATTTACTCTTTATCTGTTTTATATACTTTAAAAGATATGTAAATAAGGTTGATAAAAAAGGTTAAACTACTACCACTACTCATGTACCCTGACAATTTCAATCTTTAGAGGCACAGAAAAGCGTGGACTACGCACACAACCACATACACGTGGATCTCACCAATGATGCCGTGGTAGATTATAACGGACTATAGTTTGGGCTGAAACTTTACCAATATGACAATGCTGTCTCTCCCATGCGACCCCGGCCAAATGATTGCTTTATACCGCATCGCCCATATGGGCGATTTTGCTCGTGGAAAATTGGTATCTATATTTTTATTGGTGTATAGAGCACATCAGTTGCGGCCTCAATAAAGTACCATATATATATTCGCACAAAGAGTTACTCAATGGTTTGAAAAGCGAAGCTAGAGATTAGCCATGGATATTAGTGGGCTAAGCCATGTATGTTTTTATATCCGCCAAATGTCCAAAGTTGTTGTTTTTGGTGGTTACACAGACACATAGCAAACCATTACTTTCAATAAGATATATACATGGATGGCATGCTTCTACAAATTGATCAACACCACTCATCTTTAGATTCAAGACAATTTGGCAGAGAGTGCCTCCTCCACTCTAAAAGTGGAGTATTTTGACTCCTTTTATGGGGAGGAAAATCGACCAAATGACTAAGGATCGTTAAACATCAACACCCAGAAATTTCTAGTATAGATATAGAATTATACGCCCCATTTTTGGTTGTATTTTTTGAATGGGAGCTACATTTTAATAGCAGACAACATGCAAATGTGTACGCGTTTAACTATTTTTTTCTTTTTTGTAGACTAAACTCAACATGGCAACCAATGTGCGTTTATATGTGGGAGGCCACTTGAATGCAAACCCAATGGATATATGCACGACGGTATATAACTTCAAAGATTGCATCTTGACCAAGAGAGAATAAAACTCAGACATTTTGTAGCAGAATACCCCAATATGATGTTACGAGGCCCTTTATTTCATTTGGTCAAATTTGACTACTGATTAGCCACAGAATGGCTGTGGGTGGGTTCCATCAAAATATACCACAAATTTGAATAATTATTATTAAAATTTGCACAAGTTCTGATGTATGTAAAGATATATGACCAAGGTTCACAGGGTTTTAGGTAAAATGGGTCCCCAAGAGTAATTGCATATGAAATGGCTGATGGTTGGACCAGCATAATATTATTGTTATACCGGTTACTATGCAATCTGGCTCAATATTGGATATACTCATAGTTACTCTCGATATTTGATCACAACCAAAGCCGTGTCCTATGTGATGTATTTTAATAAACCAAAGTAGCACATTGAGCTAGTTAACCATGTTACAAAGATAAATGTCAAAACAAAAAAAAGCCAATAATAGATTAATAATACGAGAATATTTCACAAGTGATAAAGTGTAGGGTAGTAAGAAATGGGTCCTTGGGGTTTGGTCCAATGGTGAGTCAACCCATATACAGTTCCTGGGCATCCATTTTTCCCAAAGCCTTGTAAACTTTGATCATTTATCTACCAAAGTCTAATGAACTAGAAGTCTATGTTGTTTTTTATCGATCACCAAGTCAGCCTAACACAACATCGACCTCCCCCCAGAAAAAACAAATCACGATTCACCTTGACAGAACCCGCATCTGTGTCTGAACATATCTCTTCTTTTGGGTGATTTTTTTTGGTGGGATATTCACCACCGATCTCCGATTTGTCTTCCTACAGCAAAATGACGGTGCCGGCAACGGTGGGAGCAAAAGGAATGCCACTTACAGGGATCGAACCTGTGACCTTCGCGTTATTAGCACGACGCTCTAACCAACTGAGCTAAAGAGGCAAAGCAAGTTGAAAATTTTTCAAAGTCCGCGGGTGCGCGAATCCAAGGCATCGTAGTACATTCAGGCCACAATTTGTGCCGATTTCTATAAAATGTGCACAATAATCGAGTCATTTTCAGCCAAGAATTGATAGAAAGCATTCATTAAACTGGTATAAACATGGTGAAAAAGCCAACATACCTTGGGTGTGCAATGGAGCAAATAATGCATGGGTAATGAGGATGACATGGACTCTCACTGAGTACCAAAGGGCTATAAAGTGGCCAATATGCCACTATTGGGCACCAAAGTCTAAATAAAATGGGGCCTTGGAATACAACAAATGAGCATAGTTTAATGTGCTATATAAAAGTCATGAAAATATCTAATAAAGAAACGAGTATCAGAGGCAAGAGATACAAGCATAACAATAATGGACACACGCAAGGTGTGCCAGTGGGCTTGCTTAGTTTTGTTTTGTTTACGTTGCAATTGACACACACCACCATTGTTGTTGACTTCTTCCATCCTTCACCAACAGCAGCAGAAACCGATGGTCAAAGCCACGCAAAAGGAGCGCGAATCCCACACAGTTTCTTACTACCAAATAGACGCGCTTTCAAGCATTACAAACCCAAAAACAAACAATTGTGGAGAAATGTCCAATTCCACAGTGCCCTTCTTTGATTGAATTGGCTGATCTCAGGCTCTTGCTATTGACATAAAATGGACACAGGCTCAAAAAGATACGCTTAGGCATGCGCATCTTGCAAAGTTCATTTATGGCGTTTTTGAGTTTGTAATGTTTGGAAGCTTCAGAATATAGAAATAATCGGATCAATGATTATGTATTTCATATACCAACGGTATTAGAATGCTATTTTGAATGTCTGTCTATCTACGACATGATTCAAAGTTAAGCCCAACCTTATGTTTAAATATTTAAATATTATAGAACTTATTAAACAAATATTTGGGCAATAATTTTTGAAGGGATAATTTTGGTGACCAATGATTATAGGTGAAGTCACAGCCAAATGGGTGTCTAGTTTTACTAGTAAACATTCACCCTTCAAAAATTATTACCCATTTAAAAACAATAAAAAACAAAGTCATTTACACTAACAAACTTATATAAAAGGGAAACGCGGCATTTAATGGCAAAGAGTGGAAAATTTCGATTTACCAGGCGGCCTTTGCTATAATTGAGTTTGGTTTCGTACGAACGGCCAACTTACGAAGCTCATCAAGAATTAAAATACCAAAAGCGAATCCCAAAGGAATAAACCAAAACATTGCAGGAACAGGTCTAGTATGGAATATGTTGTTGATAAAGGGAACATAAACAATGATAACAGCGATTCCCAAAGACACGGCAATACCGATAAACAGACGAAGGTTCTTGCTTGGGCCAAACAAGGGATTCTGGTGGAAAATGCTGACCCTTCGAGTTCGAGTGGCCAACAAGTTACCAAACTGACAAACAACAAGGGTAACAAAGTATATACTTTGACCAGTGTACCAGAAGTCATCAAGCTGATCTTTAGTGTATCCCATGAATCCATCTGTCCATTTATCAAATGCCAGCAACAACTTGCTCATTGGAATGCCATGGTAATGGTACATGTAAAAGAAGTACATGGCATGGGCGCAAATAAACTCAATCATACCCAAAAAGAAATAGCAGTGGGCAATGAATTTGAAATTGACCAATCTGTCTTTCTTGGCATCTCTTGGTGGACGCTTCAGGATATCGGACTCCGGTTTCTCGCTGATAAGAGTGACTGAGCAGGCAACATCGGTCAAAACACAAATGACAATCATGAAAAATGCTGACAAGGGAAGTGGAACACCAAGGAAGATGTTGATCAGGATTGGCAAAAGCTCAGAGAACGAACCAGCAGGAATCAAATACAGAATAACTTTCTTGAGGTTGTCAAATGCTAAGCGTCCGTTCTCGATACCAACCAGAAGGGATGAGAAGTTGTTGTCTAAAAGAATCATACCAGCAGCCTCTTTGGCAGCTTCGGAGCCGCCACCCATTGCAACACCTACGTGGGCTGCTTTGAGGGCTGGCGCATCGTTGATTCCATCGCCCAGGGCAGCAACAATATAGTCTCTTTCACGCAATTCGTTGACAATACACAGCTTTTGCTCAGGAGTTGTACGACAGAAAACCACCTCTTGGTAACGGCAAATAATATCCCAGTGCACATTGGCCAGGCTTGCAATATTTGATCCAGTCAAAACCAAAGAAGCCAAGATAATATGGGGTGGTAGGTTGCTTATTTGCTTTTCTTCTTTGACCGAGGACCTTTCGACATCAGCAAGATCAGAATCATTGTGATAGTATGGCGGTGAAACAGTATAGGAAGGTGGCGATTGCTGATGGCTGTTCTCCGGAGAAAGAGAAGTTTCCAAATTGCCGTCACTATTGTGGGCCTTGACTGTTTGTTGGCTATCGATCCTTCTAGCCTTACGTCCTTGTAGAGCCAGCATCCTAGCACCGACTGTATCTGGCGACAATTCGTTGCTGTCCTTATCACCCTCTCTGTTAGCTCTTGAGTATACGTCTTCCAATACTTCGACATCGCTGTGAGTAATGATGCGGCACTGTCTAGCAATTGCTACTGCTGTCAACATGTGATCACCAGTAACCATCATCAACCTGATTCCTGCTCCGTTGCACTTTTCGACTACTTCAGGGATCTCTGGACGTGGGGGAACAGTTATACTCACCAATCCAACAATGGTCAAGTCATTGTTGTTATAGTTGGAAAGAGCCTCTATGCGGGCTGGATCTTCGATAAGCGAGCTGTTGAAAACCTTTGGGTCAAGTTGTTTGCGACAAACCATCAAGACACGCTGACCATCAGTGGACCAGTTGGTCTCGATCTCGCGGAGCTTCGAGACAACGTTTTCATCCAGGTGCACGATGTTTCCTGAACTGTCGATGATGTCCTTGCAGCGACTAAGAAGCACGTCTGATCCACCCTTCACTACCATGAGAGGAGAATTGGAACCGGTGGT
The DNA here is from genome assembly GCA_027575805.1 of Mycoemilia scoparia. Lineage (NCBI taxonomy): Eukaryota > Fungi > Kickxellomycota > Kickxellomycetes > Kickxellales > Kickxellaceae > Mycoemilia > Mycoemilia scoparia. Next base: position 25,144 of record JANBPU010000125.1, on the reverse strand, counting down.
AGCTTGTTGACCATTATCGTCAGACTGAGCCTGGCTTTGATCATCTTTGGTGAAGATGGCCATCATCCATTTGTTACGTGAGTTGAATGGAATCTCGTACATCTTTTTGTACTGCCTGGTCACGCCATTGACAGGGCTTAGCTCCTCGGCGAATCTTAGTAGGGCAGAATCAGTAGCATCGCCAATGATCTTGCGTTCAGAAACTGGCACACCATCACCACTTGGGGCAGCATCAAAGCTTGCATTGTTACATAGAGCCACGGTCTGATGCAAAAGCTGGATCATGATGTTGGAGCCCCTCGAAAATTCGTCAGCAGCTTCCTGGCTATTGTATATCTTGTCGATGGCAGCGATGTTTTGGACATACATATCGCTCTTTGTGATGGTTCCGGTTTTATCGCAACAAATGACATTGACGGATCCAAGGGCTTCGACGGTATTGAGGCTCTTGACCAAAACCATCTGAGACTGCATTCGCTTTGCCATCATACTCAGCGTCAAGGCAACGCAGATCGGTACTCCATTTGGCAGCACACCGACCAAGATGGCGATAATGTTGACCATAGCAGCCGAAGGACTAAGGAACCCGGGATAAGTTGGTCGAAGCCAGGCTGCCCAAACGATGATGCTCATGGCAGCAAGGCTAAGAGCAAGAGCAGCAAGCATAGCAACAAACCTGTTGATTTCGCGTTGCAAAAGAGTCTTTTCTTCGCCGCGAGCCATAGAAACCTCGGCAATCCTTCTCATAACAACACGGTCGCCAGTCGATACGACGATACCAGTGGCACTGCCGTTGGCAACAAAGGTGCCCATCAACGCAATGTTCCTGGTTTCCAAGTAGTTTGTGCTTGTAGCATTGACAGTCCCGTAGATGACTTCAGCCTCACCGGTCAGGGCCGAACGATCGAAACTAAGGTCTCTAGAAACATCGCCAACCAAACGCAAATCAGCAGGTACTTGGCTGCCGGTCTTCAATTTAACGATATCACCGACCACAAGATTGGAAGCCAGGATGCTCTGTTCCTGGCCATTATCGCGAACAACAATGCACTCTGTTGGCAAAATGTCGTTTAGTGAATTCATGACCTTCGATGTGGTCCATTCTTGCCACATGTTGAATGCGGTCTGGATAGCAATGACTAGGAGCAAGACGATGGCAAGAGCCATATTGATAGGATCCGGAGGATCACCCAAAGGTTTCCAAGCAATCCAAGCGACTATGACGCCAAACCAAACGAGGGCACCCAAACCGCCAAATATATAATACAGGGTTCTTGACAGCAAGTGACTTGGAGTCGGCGATAATTGGTTTAAACCATCGCGGCTCATGTTTTCGGCCACTTGGCTTTGACTCAACCCCACGGTCGGATCACTACCGTATCTTTCAAACAACTCCTTGGGGTCTACCCGATGATGATCTAGCCTGGCAAATTCGTCTTGAATGCTAGCACGGATTTTGCGAGGATCTTCGCGAGACTTGCCAAACATGAAGAACCAACTGACCCAGTACTTCCATGACATCCATGTCGATATGGCCTTATAAAATCCACCGCGACGGCCTCGTTTTGAATTCAATGAATTGTCGTCCTCATCATAATCTTCTTCTTCTTCATCATCGCTATAGCCACTCTTGCTTCCAGATTTGCTATGTTTTTTATAACTCCGGTGGCGGGCTGACGATCCACCTGTTAAACTTCCACGAGATCTGTTGACCGATGTTTGGTATTCTTCACTAAGCTGCATAGACAGCGTACGGAATTCTATAGGAATATGGACATCGATGCTATCTTTCTGGACTAATACGGATGATGGTTGTGGGCCAGATGTTGTATCGACTTTGGGACTGTCAAGAATCTGGATTTCTTCGGGATTATTTTTTGCAGCAGCTGGTGGTGAGAGTGGTGGTGATGGTGGTTGGATTGCAACTGGAACAACGGAAGGCCTTTGTCCATCGTTGTTTTTATCGTTATTGCTGTTATTACTATTGCTACTATGGTTGTTGGAGTTGTATTCCGACATTTCTTAACCGCAAAGAATAGATAATTATGGAATTATGGTAAAAGTTGAAAATAGTAGACAAATGCCAGTGAACTCTCGAATGTTAAAGCTTAGAAGACACACCAAGCGTGGCTATATGATATTCACTGACTGGCAAATATACGGACAAACGAATATACTTAGATTCAAGCACGCAGAGATAGAGTTAACGTGTGTGAAACAAGCCGGGGATGTCCGAAAATATCCTAGATATGTTGAGCGGTTGGTTGGATTGAGAAATATTATTCTCGACAATAGTCTATGATCCGGTGTTTCAATGGCCACGACTTCGGTGACTCAGATTCCCAAAAAACGGACTCGGGCAAAGAAAAATGTCACAGTGATATATCAGCACAGACACACACGCACGTGTGCACGTAGACAAAAACTTGCTTTTTGGGCTTAAAGAAATTCAAGTGCTTGGAGTGGACACCGAGCCGCAACACAAGGTGTTTAACAACGCAGTAGCAATTGCTGTATTAGTATTAGTAGTAGTAGTAATAGTAAGAATCACTGTGATCTCGCCGCCCTACAGATTGCTAATTACTATTTGCCTTTCCCCTTGGAATAAAATATATGGAGTCGCTGGCTCTCAGAATCCTTCTTTGTCGCCTCGACCACACTAAGCGCGGGTGTGACTATTCGGAATTTCTTGAATATCCTTTTTATATACACGCACACAAACTAATCAACCTATCAACAATGATATTATTGACAAATTGGGTGGTGGCAAAGAAAAAAGAACCGCGAATATTATTTAGGTGTGGTATATGTACCAAAATACACGATGGGGTCTCTCGGTGCGTTTACTCTCTTTCCGCTTCCCAACCAAGAGGAGGGGAAATTAATGAGGAAATGTATGGTAAGCAGAAATCGGAAAGATAGACTGACTGGGTGGTGGCCACAGAGCAATTTCCCAACTATAGGCTGTGTATGTGGGCTACTCAAATTGGTGACAATGGTGGACAGGACGGAAAAGAACGTGGCCGCTTTTGATAATATATTTGGTAGCGACACAATACAGGATGGTATGTAAGATGCAGGGGTTGTCAGAGAAAGAGAATGAGGCGTGGTGACTATGGATCGATCTATGGCTGTATAGACCTGCACCAGCTATAAGAAGACGTTGGCGTGAAATACTCTGGTAGAGATATCACGACAAACAGTCTCTTGCAATAATGTAAGAATTGCTTTCGCTAGGCCTTCAACTACCGTCTATTAACCAATGGTTTGAAGGTATATAGAAAGGGGAGGGAAAGAATGGTGCTGCACTGCAATACTTTATAGTGGCTAACAAGGAAGCAGTGATGAATAAAGCCAAGTGGGTTTATGTATGTATCTACGTATGTGAGATTACAGCAAAATCGTTTGCAGAGATGACGAAGCCTTACAGCAGGTCAATTGACGTGGTGGCAATAATGGCAACACAGGGGCTATTAGATAGAGCCAGGAAAGCGCACGCGGGGATTTGGAATAAATGCCAAAGTAGAGGTGGGAGGGGTTAAGGGCAAATTAGGAGGAAGGGGATGGGTAGAATTTATAGGGAAAGTCTGGGCAAAAGAGAAGAGAGTCGATATTTCCTATTGGAGATCTCGCAAGAGCAGTTTGAACGATGAAAAAGAAAAAGATGGCAGATGATGGATGAGTAGTGATGCTGGTTGTGGTGGGCAGGAAGAGGGGAGGGCGAGGGATTTGCAGGTTGCTGCTACTCGAAACGGCGGTGGAGTTGGTTGTGGTGAGGTAGGACTGCATAGTCCACCCTCCACCACATGAGGAAACCCAAAAGAAACGAACAAAGCTCTTCGGTAATATTGAAGCAGGCGCGCGCGCGCGAGAGAGAGAGAAAGAGACAAAAGATTGTGCGTGCCAATAATACCAGCTTGTGGGGCTGTTAAAATCTGATCTGCATTCTCAACCTGATGTCAAACGATGTTGAGTGAATTGAGCACTTTTACTTGTCAGCGATTGCCGATCTCCAATGAGCCCTAACTTCTTACCACCACCAACAGCCAGCCGCCATATATTGGCATGTTCCAAAAAACTGCGTTCACAAAGAATCTCGTACCCTTGGTTGGGCTGCTGGAGAATCACTTGGAACCCAATGCTAAAGAGGGCTACATCGACTATGCGGCGTGCCTGTTAACATTAGTATTGATATTGTATACATCTGCATAAAGGTAATGTTTTGTTGAGTTGAATATTTTCTATGGAATTCCAGCCAAATGCGCTCGCTTTCTCTCCCACAAAGCTGTGTCTGATTTAGTACTTTGAAGTGTGCTATCTGTGTAGATCTTTCCTCGTCCTGATCTTTCAATTTGCTATTTACCCGAAACAAAGGGTTACCCAAGTCCTAATGGCACCACTACAATACCCACGTTCCCCATATCCTCTCACAATCGCCTCTCGTTCTCGCTTGCTCCTACATCATCAAAGACCCCCTTTATCATCCGACGCAGATATGAACTGCAGGGAGGCAAACAACAATGTCTTGGACTCTAATAAGGACATGGTGCATGTATTATGATGACACTCTTAATATAAAGCATCAGATCTGCTCCTCAAAGGCGAAGAAGAGGCCACAATATTAGCTGGGGAGTGTTTCCAACAGATCGAAACAATAGTAATGGTAATATTGGCCACAGCCGCCATATGCTGGTATATGTCTGTTTCATCCATATTTTCATCCACTCATACATACTGTTCCAGTCACAGGGCCTCGGCTGTTTGCTTGTCAGGAACAAGTGACATATCCGTCTTGGCAAAATAAAATGCCATTGCCTTGTACTGGCCAGATCACACACCACCAAACTCATTGTGAGACCCGTATGGGTGGCTTTTGTATGTGTGTATTTGTACGTGCGTAGATGCAGGGTTGAAGTTTCAAACCCAACAGCACCTCCATCCATAGGGATACTCAGGGGTAAAGTGACCATTTGACCCACGAGCTCGACTTAACAGCCACACCAGAATCAGGCTGTATTGTGCTTTATTGGCCACTAGAACACCTCCGCATACGTTTGCGCACATACTCATATGACTTGGCGGGATTCCCAAAACGCACACACCAATACCAGAACAGCAAACAAAGAGTTGCAGCACTTCAAAAGATGCCGGTGTCGGTGCTGGTGCTGATGTTTGTAAAAGGGGGAGTCGGATTTGTAACACAAACTCATTGTTAGACGTCATTTCTAACTTACAAAGTCCATATTTGATGAAAATGATTGTTCGCGGTCTTATTAAGTAAGTGCAATGTCAAGTAGGCTTATTTTTCCATCGCTTCTTCTAAGAATATTGGAAATTCACATGACCCTATGTAAAAGGATCATTCAGAGCACCGATGGACCAGGGAGACAGGTGCAAGGAGCTACGTCGTCGTTGCACCACCTTAAAGCCGCACAAATAGCTGTATACTTTGGAATTGATCCGGGATGCAAACTTCTTCTATGAAGAGAATTTTCCCGTGATCAACGATGAGATGGTAGTCTGCAGTTTTGAAGATGAGTTTACATAGAGCTGCAGTACAAAGGCATGCAAATTGGGCCTAATACTGCAGCTTATTATATCTGAAGGGCTAGTTTTTACTAGAAGACCAGTTTCATGGTGCATTTTGATCAGCCTATATGGGAGATTATTTTTGAAAGGCTGGTCACTCATTTGGCGGAATCTCCTCTAATGATGTATCTAGTAATACCCTGGATAATGGCTAATAATCCGCCAGGCTCCAGCTAAAATATATAGCTTGTGGGCCCGATTTGCGGAGAATATATGAGAATGCCACTATGTTTCCTTCCAACTAGGTTATTTTATTTTAATTTGGTAAACACGAATTTAGTGTATGTGGCATATAGCCACCTCCATAGGAGTAATAAAATTCTTGATCATCAGAATGCCACTATGTTTCCTTTTGGTGGAGAGCTTGCCATTTGGCTGGGATTGCTCCTATAACCATTGGCCACCAAAGGATACCCTTCAAAAGCTATGATCGACATTTTTAATTCAAGGCTTTTAATTACGACTAAAATTAATATCAAAGTAGTCCAATGTTTGATGGAAAGCTGCATGTACCCCACTTGTAAACATCACCAAGATGTTGTGGTACATAGCGAATTCTCCACCAAAAGGGAACAGACAAATACCCACACGCACTCCCTGCAAATCGGCCCATAGCCCTTACGTTTTAGCTGGAGCCCCAGCGATGACTGTCTAGTACTCAAAGGAATATCATAGTACTGCCACCCTTTTGGAGGAGGATGCTCTGCCGCACAATATCCCCATATATCCTGCAGAACGACCACTCTCGTCCCTGGTAGTGACTTGGATCAATTGCACCTCAACAGTCACTTGTACTAGTATGACTATGGCTGTGTCAAAGCACACATACACACTCTATTTCAAGTAAGTTGCTTGGAGCTGCACATCTGCCAGTTCAAGATGCAATGTAATATTTACAACTTGGAATATGTGTTTGCCTGCATTTATGAATTTTCGGCTGTAACCCAAAGTATAGACCAAAAACACTGTAGTGTTTTAAATGGGGTACATGACCAAGCCCAGTATTTGGCTGATCCTTGGGAAATTGACCGGCGTGATTGTGTACATGCTCTTTTACGCTTTTTTTGCTAAGAAGCAATCTAAAAGGCCCCACAGCTTTGTTTGCTAAAGTCCAACTCTCATGCACACTGCACACTCATAGAAATTGTTTCTTATAGTCTGAGATGGCCATCTTGTGGCACCCACTACTACAGCCAAAGATGGTGGCTAGAAATGCCTCTCCGACCCTTGTTCCCATGGATGTATGCGTGCTGCCGTTGTTGATCACATAGCATGCACACAGCAGCACATACCTAGATTCCGTTAAACTTCTTTCCCTTCGGATTCTCTGGCTCAATAAACTTTTATTCTTCTTACTACTATAGCTACAGGCCTTTTATATCTGTTTATTTTAATTTCCGTGTCCTTTACAAAGGCCTTATAAACATTGACGTCTGTTGATATTATTGCTATTTGAGCTATCTCTCTCACTTGTCTGTCTGTTGTTACTGCACCATTAAGTAATAGACTTTCAAGTACTTTATTGCCCCCACAACTATTATCAAAAACACTCGCGGTTAGTCGAACAAAAAGCCTTTTGGTAAGTAGTAACAATATAGTCGCATCCCTTTCCTTTTTATACTAGTTTCCTAGGAGGTTTTTGGAATATATGTGTGTACCAAGGGTAGAGTGCAGTGTGGGTGGTTCCTGTAGGAGACTGGTAGGCAAAGAAGGTCTGGTCGAAGGATGAGCTAGTTGGTGGCGTGTTTGTATATATATTATTATATACCAACACTTTTAAAGAGAGTAGTGTGTGGTAGCACACAAAATTGTTTTGAACCAAACATACACATCACTGCAGCAAAAGAGGTCTTGAGCCAAGCTACTGTAGCAGCAACAGCATGACTTCCACACAGCGGACTTTAGGGTTGGTATTCAAAAAGATGTGTGGAAAACAACGAAAGCTATCCATCCATGGCTGAGAAATTGTGCTATATTAAAGGGACCATATAGCATACAAATTTCGTTCTACTGCTACGACAAACACCATGCAAAGCAATGCCTTGCATGGGCTTTAACAAATCTTCCACATATTTCCATGAAGCAGCTATCAGGCACATATGCACCGAAACAGTAGTGCCTGCAACCACTAGAAGCCGATATCCTGTGCCGAATCGCCTTATCCCTATCAATAAGCTTTCGCTACTTGGGGTAATATCTGAGGGAGGGTTTTTGTGATCTAAATCTATATTGTGAGTCCACAACATTCAACTCGCTCCAATTTAACCAGCATAACAACCACATAGAGAGAGCCTACAGCCAACTATGTCATCAACCCGCAGGAGAGCGACATTTGTGGCCTCCTATTCAAAATGCCAGCTTCTGTCTTATGCGCCACCCCAAAGGTCTTGGATTGTTCGCTTTCAGAAATAGCCATTTGTATCTTTGGGCTTCGAGTCTCTGAGGCTTGGCTTTGGTTTTGCCCATCTTTCAATCTATCTGTCCTTTTTTGTTGGGTTGGACCGACAGCAGTAACTTCCACTATTGCTTATGCTGCTGTTGCTGTTGCTGTTGCTGTTGCCACACTATCTCACAGATTCTGCACACTTTGAGTGTTTACGTTTTTCCAAGCCCTCAACATTTTTCTGATGTTGTCCTCGTCGTCACCAAAATGTACCATTTCAGCTCTAACGAACCGCTAAGCCTGGCCGACCAACCTGGCCAATCAGCATCAAAACCGTTTGTTTTTCATTTATGAAAGTGAATGTGTGGTTGCACACTGGGTTCCTCACTCGCTCTGCTTGTGTTCGCCTACCAGTACAGTAGACTTCACTTCGCTTTGTATGATATCCTTCATTCCTCACTCTCCACTGCCACAATACTGCTCTGAGCTTGCATTTTCGATTTGTTGATTATTATTATCATCGAGTACGACTGGTTTGGTTGTCCCCACTATTGGTTGGCCAAAGAATGCTCTTGATAGCCTAAACATTTTTCATGTGGTATGTCTGTGTGCGGCTTATCCACAACAGCACATACTACATACTTTGTGCTGTGAGCCCAACGGTTTTGCTTGCTTATACCGGCCATCTCAAGCGTTGGCAAGATGTTGAAGGAGTATGGACTAACGCTGTATATATGCGCGTGTCTTTTCAAAGTAAACCGCCAGAGGATCAAGGTTAACTACCAACTGGACAACATATAGTAGATACACCAAAGCGTTTGACATACATTCCTGATAGTACGCTCTACTTCAGTCGTTGTGAAGAAAAACACGCGCTACCAACCACTGGAAAAGTTTTGGCTAATATTTGGTTGTTTTCGCTGCCATTTTCTGTGTCTGCCTTTCTGCATGTGGACGATTATTGGCTTGAACGTTACCTCAACAATATGCTAAGTTTAGGAACAACACACTGTACTCACACCCTTGGACTCATCTTCCTGTTTTCCTTTTCCCTTTGCAATCCATCAGGACTCACGACTTTATCACTTTACTATTGTTGTTGTTGTTATTATTACTATTACTATTATAATAACTTTTATCTACCCTTTAACGTTACTTTAACGAAGCTACACCTTACTAACTCTCTCTCTCTCTCCCTGTGTCTATAATATCTACTATCAACAACTCTGTGTCGACTACTGACAACAACTATAACAACACGGCACTACCATTTTCTTGGAAACAATACTTGAATTTCAACAATGACCGAGACAGCAATGAAGGTAAGCATCTGCTCATCACCCCCTCATCTCTATACCCACCAACTTTAAGAACATGTTGCAAACACTGTCACGATCAAAAAGCTAACAACCCGTGTTTGTTTTTCATAGCCCTCCACATCCACTAATGGCTCTTTAAAGAGAAAAATGCAAGGTTACGTTGGTTTTGCCAACTTCCCTAACCAGGTCCACAGGAGATCCATTAAGCGCGGTTTCAACTTTACACTGATGGTTGTTGGTAAGTACAAGTCATCATAGCTAGTGAATGTACTCCGAGATATTGGGTATGGAAAATATATCAACAAATGTGTTTTTACTGTTTTGTGACATAGGTGAGTCTGGCCTTGGTAAGTCAACCTTGATTAACACTTTGTTTGACCACCAGGTTTTCAAGCCAGAAGAAGAAACCACTGCTGAGCCCAGAAAAGCTGTTGATATCCGCTCAATGAGCGCTGACATCCAAGAAAACGGCGTTAAACTTAGACTTAATGTTGTCGATGCTCCTGGCTATTGCGATTTCATCAACAACGAGGACAGCTGGCAGCCAATCCTTGAAAACATTGAGAGCCGCTTTGATGCCTACTTGGCTCAAGAGAACCGTGTCAACCGCAACAAGATCAGCGACAACCGCATTCATGCCCTCATTTACTTTATCAAGCCCACCGGTCATTCCCTTCGTGCTATTGACATTGAGTTCATGAAGAAGCTCCACACCAAGGTCAACCTTATTCCAGTCATCTCCAAGGCTGATACTCTCACTTTTGATGAGCTCGCTGCCTTCAAGTCAAGAATCATGGCTGACATTAACTACCACGGAATCCAAATTTTCAAACCTACATCTGATGAATTTGATGACCCTGAGACAGTTGCTGAAAACAAGGAAATCTTGAGCAAAATCCCATTCGCCATTATTGGTTCAGACAAAAAGGTCCAGACAACAGATGGCCGTTTGGTTCGTGGCCGTGAATACCCATGGGGTGTTGTTGAGGTTGAAAATGAAGAACACAACGACTTTGTCAAGCTCAGACAGATGCTTATCCGCACCCACATGGAGGAGCTCAAAGACACCACCGATATCAAACTCTACGAGAACCACCGTACCGAGAAATTGCAATCAATGGGACACGTCCAGGACAACACTGTCTTCCGTGAGTACAACCCAGTTGTTCATCAGGAAGAGGAGAGACGTCTTCATGAGGCCAAGATGCAAAAGATGGAGGCTGAGATGAACGCAGTATTCCAGCAAAAGGTACAGGAGAAGGAGGCCAAGCTTAAGCAGAGCGAGGAGGAGCTCCATGCTCGCCACAAGGAAATGAAGTTGGTCCTTGAGAAGCAGCGTCGGGAGCTTGAGGAAAAGAAGAGAAGAATCGAAGCGCAGGCCCGCTTGTTCCCAGTAAAGGACACCAAGAAGAAGCGAGGCATCTTTTAAGTTGGACAAACAGCAGTGTTAACGACGGTGGCATACGTGGTGGGATACAAAATCGATTTATCATTCAACAGCCAGTCCTAAATAGAATATAAGGGCGTTATTTCATTACAGGTTGCCTTCAAAACAACCAACATCTTGGTCAGAGGTGTAGTATTGTTGTTACACCACGGCTTTACTAACACAACACCTTGGATAATTATTTACATTCCACCGCTTAATTGACTACCAGCATACATAACGACGATACACAGACATATATGCACCAGATTCATATTTAACCATTATCTTTCCTTCTTTATTTCCCCTCTCTATCTCTTTCACCCGCCCCTTTTCAATAATAAGTGTATGTGTTCCACGCCCAGCTACTGCTCGCCCCACTTTTATATAACCATGGATTTCTTGACTGACTTGACTCTAATATAAAGATTAATCGTGTGTGTTGAAATATACACACGTGTCATCTCTGTTGTTGAGTCTATTGGGAAACTAAAGCTTTTATAATTACTTGAATTTCTATTTTATTACAACCTACCTACTATTTTACGTTTCATACTACTATCCATTATTTGTTATACGTCAAGCTTGCAGCATTTATTTCGGATTTTGATGTTCATGCTGTGAGCCAGCAATTAACTAAAAAAGAATTAAACACAACCTTGGTTCTTGCTATACAGTTAGAGTCATTATCCGAGTGGTTATTTTTAAAGGGCTACTAATTTTTACTAGTGGGCCAGTTTCAATCTGCATATTATTGGCCAGCTTATATTACCATTGATAGTATCAATTTAGCCCTTCAGAAACTATCGCCCATATGGGTAGTTGTTTTTGAACGGTGACTACTTGATAATCAGCTGCGATTGCCCCTTATAATCGCTGACCACCAAAAGACACCCCTCAAAAATCATGATCCATATTTGTTGTCAAATAGAAGATAAACAAGGTTTAAAAGGAGTATTTGGGCTGCATATCACTGTTTTGGGACATGCATAGATAGAACAAAACAGGGCCAGTTGATATTTAATCAAGACAGTCAAGAATATAAAAGAAATACAATAAATAGAGAAAGTTGGAGACAATCTATATCAGACAGATTCTGTTATGATAACTATTATAGTGGCGGGTTTTTTGGCCGTTGCTGCTGTTGGTGGTCAGGGGTGTCGATGCTATCGTTTGAGGACTGATAGTCGATATTATTTAAATCCACATCGCCATCTTCATCAGATTCTCCCATTATGATATCATTTAACTCAAGATCAAATTCTTCCAGGGCATGAAGAGGAACGTTGGCATATTGGCCGCGAGTACCATCGTTATTGCTCTGATTGCCATCAATGTCAAAGGGGTTGGGAATATCGGATCCCAGTGACCAGTATCGGGCATCACTGATAATGCCATACTCTCTAGCAAATCGGGGTTGAACTACCCATTTGTCAAACATCCAAGATGGGAATAGAAAGAACGCCGATCCCAAGACATTTGCCTATATATTCAAGTTTGTTGATATTAATCAGGTTGTTTATATAATATAGTATATATATGTATATATATATATATATAACCTACCAAGATATATGATAATGCGAATCCTTTTGTCTAAAGAATAGTTATAATGAATGAGGGAATTTAAGTATCAAGATTACAAGGAACTATCTCGTACTTTGCCAGACAGAAAATCAATACTATTATTACTACTACTACTACTACTACTACTACTAAAACTTACCGTCAAAATAGCCTTAACAAATTCACTTAAAACACATGCTCCACCAACAACCAATATAACCGACATCCACACAAACTTTCTAGAAACTCTAGTTTGGAACGACCAAAACAATGCCGTCGCAAAAACACCGAACCCGAGAAAATGTGTCGAGGTATGGCCAATTGGCAACTTGACCCATCGCGTTAAACCCAATATTAATAAAAATAATGACCATGCCCAGAAAAATACCACCCACTTTATACGAAAATGCGATCTCAGCATCGAAGTTATATATGTTGGCTGTAGCCATCTTGGTAATGAGGTTGTACTTGACGAGGACACGTAATTGGCCATTTTTGATAATATTGGCAGAAGATTATATAATAATTCAGGTATAGAATTGTAACTGGATAATAAAAAAATAGGTGTCTGTCTGTGTCTATGTCTATATGGTATGCAGATATGAATGAAGCTGGTATATATATATGTTGATAGTCACTTTGTCAAAAGTACTAATAATTTATCAATATTTTATGTGTTTATCTGATTTTTGTTCAATAAAGTTAAAACGTCATTATTCTGTTAATCATGGTTATGGGACAACCCAGTGATAATTCTGTACTTGTCCAAACATGTTGGAAAATTCCAGATTTAATTGTTTACATTAAAACAAGTAGTAGTAGTAGTAGTAGTAGTAGTAGTAGTAGTAGTAGTAGTAGTAGTAGTAGTAGTATAATAATATTATACCGTAAAAGTTATTGGTCTCTGGTGTTTGCGGCAAATAAATAAAATTGTCATGAGTCAATACAGCCAAGGGTATACTTTGCTAAACATTGTACAAGTATCAAAGAGTACAGCAATATTATAATAAACCATTAAAAGTTACAGAAAGAAAGAAAGAAAAAAAAATACAAAATGGCCAGATTTCACAAGACCTGAGGTAAAATGGGTCCCAGGAACTGCATAGAAAATCGGTTGGTGATTGAACCAAAGTCTGATGAGAACCTATTTCTACATATCATACACTTGATCGCTAGCGAGTTTACAACACATTAGTAGCTAGATATTGGTTAATAATTTTGACGTAGCTTTGTTAATATCAATGGCCAGAGCTCTGACAAACTGGGATTGATCAAGAACACTATAAAGTTTACGGTTCCCTGGATGCTACATAATGTGTATGTCAGATATAGCGCGGGTATTGGGTTAGGTGCTATAAACACTGATAACGTATATGGAACTCTAATGATAAGGAGAACCAAAGGGTATAGTAATATTCTGAGCGTTGCTTTACGTAGATTATTTTGCCTATCGACAGTCAGTGTTGTAGACTGGCTGTTATTGTTGCTATCTCCGGATTTTGAGTTTACAAGAGTAGGCGATAATGCTGTGCATTCTTCGCCTCTCCCCTCTCCTATAAAACCCATACGTGTTTGGTCTTCTAGACATGAGGGGCTGGCAGATTGGGTATTGATGTTAGAAGACGAGGAGGATGTTAATGGCTCAATATGGTCTGGATGATATGTTTGGACCGATACAACATCCCTAGATACCACAAAAATCTTGTACAGTACCAGAACAATGACAACCAGACAGTAAAACATTGCGATGAATTCCCAGAGAAAGTCACATAAAAGGTATTTTATGTTTGATTTAGAGACTTCTGTGTAAATCATGAATCTGATGAGTTTCGGATTCCAAACCGGCAGCATCCGAAGCTTGAATAGTATGGCGGGTAAGCCCATTCCGACAAGAATTGATACTGCTTCATAGCCATAGTTGAGTTTTCTGGCAAGCCGAGGTTTGTTTGCCAGGACGGTTAGGTGGAGCTGAATCGCAATGCAGGTGTTTAGAAGGACAAAAGTCATGGACATTCCCCACCTTAGCCAGTCCAAAATACCCAGATCGATTGCTTTACGCGAAGTCATGAATTGGTACTGAAGCATCAGGAATAGAATTAGAGAAAAGATAATATCTGTGAGCGCCATCCATCCTGACAAGCGTATCGATGGTTTTTTGGCGATATCCGGCCGAATGAATGCAATACAAATGACAGTCATCAGTGTTGTGGCCGATAGGACTAGCGAAAGTATTTGGGTTACCTGCAAAAATATTTCATATCTTCCGTACATGGTTTCGCTGCCAAGCATGGTTACTACTATGTTTAACAGGCTTTGGTCTGTGAGCGTGTCCGTGTAAAACCATGATTTAGCGCCTGTGCTTATATTGCTGACATAGCTTGTACTAGTTGAAAAGTCATGCCCATTGAATACTGTTGTTGACATCCTGTGTTGTGATTTTCTATCCACGAAGCAATGGTCAATTGACTGGGAAATATGTACGCACACATGCGTGCGCAATAAGGGGAAAGTTTAAATTACAAGGGTTTTATACTACTAGGAACGCAGATGCGAATTTGACTACAGGAAAAGTCGCCACTTTAAATAGGTCAGACCTACAGGCGTGTCTGTTGTGGTAGCAGCAACAGCCTAGTATCCTTTCAGTTCTACTTCCACGGCCTTTGCATAAATGATGATGGATTTGGGGTAACCTAGACTGCATTTTCGTGGACACAGGATTGACATACTCGCCACGATCATTTCTAAAGTCGTTAAGCAACACCATTTTGCAGGTATATAACATTGTGTCCATGCAATCAGATATCTTTCCCCAATTATGCCTGTAGTTGAGTGACATGCAAATCCCCATTATTCCTTGCCATAAAAGCAATGACGAAAATCGTAACTCCTGATTTTGTGGTGGCTTAAATAACAATCATAACTTTTCTTGTTTATTAAACAAGGTTTGGCGCATTCAGAGTCGCACTGCCTTTTTATGATAGCAAATGGGGCGCTAATAGAAGTCAAGCACATATTGTTGTGCTTATATGGGCAATAATTTTTGAAGGGTGAAAGTTTACTAGTAAAACTGGACATTCATTTGGCTGTGATTCCCCCTATAAATATTCACCCTTCAAAAATTATTGCCCATATCCAGTAGAAATTGTGGCACATTAAGGTGAAATGTTTAACAAAGCTTTTATAGAATCAAGTTTTATAATTGCAATTTGATAGAGTTAGCATTAAATGAAAACTTGGGTAATTCACTGTGCGAATGTATAAAAATAAAAGCTAGCGTTTCTTGGATGGGCTTTTATAACTTTTTATTCAAAGGCTTTTATATAATTAATTTTATGCATTTCTCAGTGTTCTTTATACCTGTTGTTATAAACAGATTACTTTTTGATATTTGGAGGTTTTATCTATTTTATAGCAGAGATATGAATCATTATTTTTGGAGGGCTAATTTTTACTAGTAGGTCTGTTTTACCATGCATGTTGGCCAGCCTATATTATCATTGATAAATACATTTCCACACACAGTATACATTTAGCCCTTCAAAAATTATTACTGAGATTTCATGTTCGATCAAGAGTAAAATCAAAATGGTTATTATACCACTGATTCACCGATAATCATCAAACTAATAAATAAATAATATTTGTTTCTCATTAGTTACTTTACGGCAGCAAGACACTTTGAGATACAACAGTAAATTCTATTTGACTCCAGCATTTGTTTTAATACATGTAATATCTCATCATCTGGTTTGTGCGACTATAATGAATACCAAATGAAGACGTTGTAGGTATATATTGAATAAAAATCAGAGAGACAATTGATGTCAAACAAATTACCCAAAAATATATCATTTACTACACTTTTTTACAATATATCATAAAGTTCTTTTCCTTAACATCTTTGGGGCTCAAAATATTGTTAAATGACACTATCCAGAAGCGAAAAAAAGAATAAATAAATAAAGCACATCCTCAAATTACATCCAAAATTGGAATTATCTTTCAGTTATTCTTTCAAAACTTTTGAACTATCCTAATATTGATTTCGCTGCTACATCTACCATTATTAAAAGTAGAACCAAATCCACCCAAAAATGTGCAAGAAATTCTATTTGTTGTGCCAGAGATGCAGAAGACTTCTGGACTTCGAAAAAGAGCCATGTGGCCCAACAATGTGCGAAA
Source organism: Mycoemilia scoparia (assembly GCA_027575805.1). Taxonomy (NCBI): domain Eukaryota; kingdom Fungi; phylum Kickxellomycota; class Kickxellomycetes; order Kickxellales; family Kickxellaceae; genus Mycoemilia; species Mycoemilia scoparia. Next base: position 8,679 of record JANBPU010000125.1, on the reverse strand, counting down.
AGCCGTATAAAGAGAATTGGTATACTTTATGTCCTGTTTGTGCTCAAAAGTTAAAAAAGTCAAAGACCGAGAAATCTGGGCTCGATCGTGTGAAGGGTTTTTTTGAAATAAATACATGAATTGCATCCAATTGAATTTTTTTTAAAAACTTTTATGTGGTTAAATTGACACTATAAATCAAGAAAGGGTTCCTAAAACATGGTAAAAGTTGAAAAAAGAAAAAGGGATATAAACAACACAATAAGACCAATTGATAAATATAGAATAATGCTACAAAAAAGCAAAAAAAAAGTTGCTGCACCCGGTATTCGCGCATGGTCCCCCACTGCACTACTAACCGGGCCATCACGAGCTTAACTACGATGATCAGACGGGTATCGGTGTGATCTCGTGTAAATGGCCGCAACTCGAGCAGAAAATTTATACCTGATAGAATATTCTTGCTAATTATCTGATAGAATATTCTTGCTAATTATCTGATAGAATATTCTTGCTAATTATCTGATAGAATATTCTTGCTAATTATCT
>JANBPU010000124.1:0-47427 GCA_027575805.1 Mycoemilia scoparia | reverse complement strand
CTGAAGCCAATGTTGGCTTCAGAATAGCCTTTTAGTGTGATAGTCAAAGGGTGTGGACTTAGACTTGTCACAATTCATAATTACTCTGATCAACCATAAGTTGATCAGAATGGTTCTGAATCATTCTGGATAAGATTGGTTTGCAATCTAGGGGATATTGTAATTTATGTTGGCTATAGAACAACAGATATTATTTTAAATGTGACATCAGCAAATCTGCATAGCTTTCTAGACATGTTTTTCTAATTCAGCAATTTCAAAATATAATAAAAATCTTTACAGATATATTAGTGTATTATATTTTATTGTGAGAAACCAGAAAACAAAACATTGCCACATAAATGACTATAAATAATAGAAATAATGTTGTTTTTACTTTTCTCTCAACATATTCTCTAAAATATCCAGGTAGTTCTTTTTCTGTTATATGGAACAAAAATACTTGCTGAACATTTATTTTGAGCAATTAAGACATACACGTATTCTCATTTTTATAAGAACTCCCTCACAGCGATCTGCAAAACATTTACGAAAAGAATAATGTCTGAATTGTTTGCACACCTTGCATTTCTTTATATGTTTTGTACACATTTTATACAAGTCTGTCTGCGTCTTGGGTGTTTGGAACTTCGGTGGTAGTGGTTTATAGGGGGCTAGGGGTATTGGATTGGACTGTTTTTTCAATTGAACGAAATGTTTTAGAGGAATGAATGAATGGTAGCTGAGGCGAAATTTATTGGATGAAGATAAAGCCTTCACGCTTGCGACATAGACATAGATCTATTTATATGTTTCACAATTCCTATTTAATTTATTTTATTTAAGCCTAATATCTGGCGCAGAAAGAATTAGCAAACAAGATTATACAGCTCTTATATACTAAAAAGATTGATATCTGATCTTGAGCAACAGAAGAGCTTTATTTAGTGCATTGATTGACTCTTTTCCAGATAAAACTACAGTATTTCTATCTGATGTCTAATATACTTTCACTGGTTGATTGACGAGATGTTGTATGTAATGAATTAGACAAAATTGACACCAACTGAATTTATCAGTAATATATAGAGTCAAATATGTTCTATTGCAATAATAGTGAGTAGAATCAACTCTCATTTGATATAGAGAACATAATTTCTATTATGCTTAATGAACTATAGATGTATATATTGCAAGATTTCGCTAGTGATCAAATCTATGGTAGGCAGAAATGGGTCCTCATCAGGTTTTGGCCCAATGTCAAGTCATTTATTTTGCAATCTCGGGCAACCCGTTTTTTTCTAAGCCTGTATAAAATCTAACTAGATAATAAACTCGATTAATGGTGCAAATAAGAATATATTTTATTGCAAAGCTAGGAGAAATACTATAAATAGCTATAGTAGAATAATATACATCATTAGTGGTTCAATGTTGTATCTAATCCTGTTTTATAGTATAGCTTTAAAAAATGGTCAGGAGTAATACTTTTCTGCACAGTCAAGACAGATAGTATTACCACTTTCCTGTCTTATATTCTGGCAATAGCGTCCGTAAGGGCATTGGCGCCATGAATACCTTGAAAGGTTCTTGCATCTGATGCAAATTAGGGTTATTTGAACACACATTTTAGAAGGGCTCTTTTGTGACGTTAGAAATATATTGTTGGGCATTGTTGGACTGGTAGTGATCTGCAAGTTTGTAGAATAAGAATGGATGTAAGTTTTCTTGGGCAGAGAATAGCAATAGAGTAACTGTGCTTTTAACTTGGGCTTGGAGGTATTTATCTTTTATAGTTTCTGGATAGAGATTGGAGATATTTAGTTGATTTTGACTCCAGTGCGTCAGGAGGATGCGAGTGAAAGTGTATTATAGTATAACGGGCCGAATAGCACATTTCAAGTATTCAAACTGGACCTAATGATTTATTCAAGTTTTCATTTGAGCTATAACTACATCAACCTGGTAGAAAACTTTTAGTTTTGATAAAATGCAATTGACATCATATTGCTTGACTAAATGAAACGCAGCCATGTGAGATCCATTGTGATGCCACTTCGCATCACCGGTTCTTGCCTCAAATGGAACAAACTTTAACCACAAAGTTACAATTGCGAATGCACGCCACAACAATCACAAGCCATAAGCAATTTCTACATAAACTCAAAATCCAGAAACACTTGGAAAGATTTCACTGGTGATCAGGCATACCATAGACAAAAATTGGCTCTCAGATTTTGGCCCAATTGTGAGCTATTTTATATGCAGCTCCTAGGAACCCATTTTGCTCAAAGCCTTGTCAAATATTCCCACTTGGCTATTCTTTCGTATCAATAAAACAAAACACAGCATCTAAAAAGTGCAGAATAGCTGATTATGATAATTCGCAAAGGACTCATTTTTGTTTGTCATGGCTTGATATCCGAGCACCCAATAGCAACTTTGTTTTCTTTTCCGTCACCAGGCTAAATTTTGAACCCAAAACCGCCACTCAAACAGCCATAATCATGGGTACACGCACGAGACACTTATTGGATTGGACACCTCTTTTATTTTTTTGGGATAACCTGAACCCAAATAAACAACACAAAAGTGTGGCTGTGTATATGGTGTGGCTTTTGTATACCCCTTGTTGTCAAATTCTATATTTCTGCCTTCCTCTCCTTCCTTCATGCTCTTCACCCCACTTTATTTTAATTACTCGTTTTCTTCACTTTTATATATAGACTTATTACTTTGCTATAAAAACTAGATTCTTCTATATAGTGTGGCTACAGCTGCCCCCCTTTTATCAACAACCTTCATGCTATTTGCTTGTTTCGGAATTGTTTATAAATGAAGCTAGAGCAAAAAACGAATTTAATAATGTCAAAGATATTAGAGAATGAACAAGAAAATGCCAACCCCGACAATAACAGCAAAACACAAGGTAATAACAACGTTATGTCAGAGAAATGTTTAATGCATTTCTAATAAGCCAATTACATGGGTTTCAAATGCAATTACTATTACTGTTATTATAGAGTTGGAATCGGATTCCAAATCAACGACATTACAACTAGTTTTTCATGAATCAGAGGACCCAACCTTGAAATTTTTCTGTAAGCATTTCGCGCATATACACACAAACGCTCTAGCTACATGATATACAAAATATTTCCTAATCCATATAAACCACTCATCACTATCTTTCCCAAAAAACTATATATATATATATAGACCGACCCCACACGATATCAACACTAATTGCCATATTGCTGGGATTCGTTTATGTTGCGATATACACCGATGATTCCAATGTTGAGCTAAACACAAAATGGGCCCTAGTAGCCATCTGTTGTGTATTTGTTGTATTTGGAATCATACTATTCCGTGATGGACCATTTATTAGACCTCATCCAGCATTTTGGAGAGCCATATTGGCATTGAATGTACTATATATGTTGGCCCTAACATATTTGCTCTTCCAGAACAAGAATGATGCTAGACAGATGATGACTTTCATGGATCCTGATCTTGGTGTGGAGTTGCCCGAAAGATCTTATGCTGAACACTGCGAATTAACCCCCACCAACCTCTGGAATGGAATTGATATTTTTGTACTTGCTCATTCAGTCGGATGGTTTGCAAAGGCTTTGATTCTTCGTGACAACGTGATGTGCTGGATCCTGTCTATTAGTTTCGAGGTCATGGAGTATTCTTTACAGCATCAATTGCCAAACTTTGCTGAATGCTGGTGGGACCACTGGATTTTAGACGTGTTTACTTGCAATTGGCTCGGAATTTACACTGGAATGAAGTTCTGCGAATACTTCAAGATGAAGACGTACTCTTGGCACGGAATTAGACAGATCCCAAGTCTAACAGGAAAATTCAAGCGTGCAGGTGCCCAACTCACTCCTCATAGCTGGACTACATATAACTGGGCCCCAACCAAGAGCTTCAAGAACTTCTTTGGGTTTTTCGTTGTTATCGTGATGGTCACGATTACTGAGCTCAATGTCTTCTATTTGAAGTACTTTCTTTGGATTCCACCTGAGCATCCTATCATTGCTATTCGCCTGAATCTCTTCTTCTTGTTTGCTCTACCTGCTGGTCGAGAATATTATGAATATTATTCTAACCCGTAAGTCGCAGCTACACACTATATACTTGACAAGCCTCCACTATGCACTACAATGAATTATCTAACCAATTAATTTATGTTTTTTGTAGAACCTGTAAAAGACTGGGTGCTCATGCTTGGATGGTTCTTGCTGCTGTCATGACTGAGGTGCTGGTCATTTTTAAGTTCTCAAAGGGCGAATTCCCAGCACCATTCCCAAATAAAGTTATTGCATTCTGGTCAACAGTATTGGTACTTTTGGTTGGATATGTATTATGGCAATTTGTTTTGACTAAGAATGGAAATACCGATACTACCGAATCGGATGCTGTCTACAACAACCAAAAAGATATAAAGTCCCAAGAATAGATATTATGTTGTCAGATTACAGAACTATATTTCAAGTGCTTAAATAAATGACTTTTCAGAGAGCCAAATGTTTGGCCCGACTTCAACAAAACCCTACATCATTTTTTAGGATTCCGTTAGGAACTAGTTGGAATGAATTACTTGTACAGTATGAATGATCAACAGCGCACATACATGAATTATCTAGATCCGGCTATTACAGCTATAAGGCATAGCTCAGATATGCCTTTAAACACCAAGATAGACAATATAGTCTTGAAAAATATTTAGAAAAAACCTGAACTCATAGTCGACTTTATTACGATTCCATGTTTATAGCCAGATCATAATGCTTTGGCAAAGCTATATTTTATAACTATGAAACCAGCATGAATATCATACGGCAATACTTGATTCCTACTGGGGCCCTTTACTTTGATATAAACAAGCATTTATATTACAAGTAGATATTGTAGTAAACCCGACTCCTTTGTCATACATGGTATTCATAGCCAAGTTTGAATCCTTGTTCAAAATTGAACACCTTATAATCCTTGTGTTTTTTGGAAGGTCAGTTGGATTTTTAACTCCAACCCATAATCTAATATTGTCCTGATCTATTTACCATACCTCTTAGTCAAATTTTACAATAAAAAATAGATAGATAACAGCATTACACAAAAACCGTAAACTTTTAAAAGGTTTGGAAAACCAAAATCATTTACACCTGGATAGAAAAAATGCTATACATTATAGGCCTAGGATTGTCAGATGAATATGACATCACCTTGAAGGGGCTCCAAGCCATCAAATCCTGCAAAAGAGTATACCTTGAGGCTTACACCAGTATTTTGATGATTGAAAAGGAAAAGCTGGCAAGTATTTACATTTATTTATAAACGCAATCTTGGCAAAAAGCTACTATGACTAATATATAACAACTCACTTATTTTTATTCCATTATTTATTTATAGGAGAAATTGTACGAGAAGGAAATCGTTACGGCTGATCGTGAAATGGTTGAGCAAGAAAGCGATGTTATCCTAAAGGATGCCGATAAAGAAAATGTGGCATTTTTGGTTGTTGGAGATCCATACTCGTAAGTTATTAATGAATTATTTTCAGAATATCTTGGCACTTATTTCAATACCAACTCATAAAGATAGCAATATCAATTGGTTCTGATAATACTAATAATAACAACAACAACAATAAATGCATCTCTATGAGAAATAACTCCGTCTAAATATAAATACATCTGTTTATATTTTAATTAATTTATAGAGCCACAACTCATTTGGATTTGGTATGCAGAGCTCGTGAGATGGGAGTTAAAGTCAAGACGATCCACAATGCATCCATCATGAATGTAATTGGAGCTACTGGCTTGCAATTGTATACATTTGGTCAAACCATTTCAATGGTATTTTTCACAGAGACTTGGCGCCCAGACAGCTGGTATGATAAGTTGAAGGAAAATGCTGACATTGGCTTGCACACATTGTGTCTTTTGGGTAAGTACTATATTATCTAAAAATCAATTCATTGCTGAGTTTAGAAAAGAGCCATATATACATACGCCACAGACTAATTCCAAATATAATACTGATATCAATACTAATGTGTATTTGTCATTGATTATAGACATAAAAGTCAAAGAACAAAGCGAAGAGAATATGGCAAGGCAAGTAAATTCTAAATAATTTGATACATGCAGACACCCATATCCACACGCATACGCACACACAAAGTCCAAAAAAGGGATTGAATATCAATTATGAGCAAGAACAGAGATTTATTGACAAGAGGTGTTGTGCCAGGATTAAAAATATTGAAATTATATATTTATACACACAAAAGTACAAAAAAGATAAATTTACTGCTTGGCACCAGTACATATATATCATCAATAAAGGTATTATATGGGTATTTTTTCGCACACATATATAAATATATCATTGTTGTTCTGGATATGGAGTTACTAAAAAAATTCACCAGAAAAATATAATATAAATTCGCATATATATGTGTGTGTATATATAAAATATCCATATGAGATTAAATATCTTGGCACAACACATCTCACAAAGCAATTCCAATCCTGTCTCACACGCCCCGATTCTTGGCATGAATCTTGAATTTTTCTAGTACGAAAAAAGAAAGAAAGAAATTGTCGCATCTATACGCACAAACACTGAGAATGAAAAGTATCAAAGAGAGAGAGAGAGAGAAAGAGAGAGAGCGGAGATGGAGGATGAATCCATTTTGTGTTATTTGATAAGGATCTAAAAATAGAACACTCAAAGGGATAATACTCAATTTGGGAATTCATCAAACCAAGATAAACTGCATTTAGAAAACCAAATATGCACAATTGTGGATATGATGGTAGTTGGTGTCTGCGTAGAATAGTCAAATTGGAATTTGTTCTAAATCTGCTAAACCATTGTTGTGTGTATACCTTTGTAATTTTTATTCTAAATCCATTTTGATTTGTTATTATTTGTTTTTGGAACAGGGGTCGTAAGATTTATGAGCCGCCTAGGTACATGAGTGTCAACCAGGCCGTTGAACAGTTGTTGGAGGTTGAAGAAAAACGCAATGGAAAAGGTAAGGGCTCAATCCAAAACAAGAATATATGTTTATTTGTGTTTTCTCCATTTCCCTTTTTTGTCATGATAAATTTGCATTGTACTAAAAATAACTTTTTGTTTTTAATCCACATCAACTAATGAATGAAATTTGGTTTATTCATTAACATGTGGCAAAAAACAATATTGCACCACCACCACCAATGCTACTACTGTCATTATTGTTATTATTACTACTACTACTACTACCACTATTGTCACACCAATTTAACCACATCTATTACTATTATTATTATCCCTTTTATTGATAGTTTCTGGTCCAGAAGCACTAGCAGTCGGTGTTGCAAGAATCGGATCCGACGACCAAGTAATTAAAGCCGGGACTTTGCAACAACTTTTGACTGCCGATTTTGGAAAGCCACTCCATTCTCTGGTTCTTGTTGGAAAACGTCTTCATGAGATTGAGGCCCAAGTTCTTAGAGATAACGCTGTCGATGTTGTTGAATTGAACCGTGTTTTGGCCAGAGATTTCGGCATTCAGTTCTAATTATTGCAATCCAACAGGTTTCCAAACAGAGCCCATTATGCATTGGAAATAGTCGCTATTGGTGGCAAACGTGGTGATATTATCCAAGAAAGTTCATATCTACGTTTTTGATACTTTTGGGTTTTTTATCTCTCCGCTTTAAGCAAGCAAGCACGCACGCACGCACATATGCTCTTTTGAATGAATGGATAATAAATAATAATAATAATAATGACAAATACGACAAGCTGATTTTCTGGAATAAAGCAATATACCTTTATCCAATAATAAAATTTACAAATAAATTACACAAAATGTTTTTATTTATTCTTTTTTTACCATTACTACTCTTTGTGTCTGTTTGCTAAAAAACCATTCACCATTCCTATCGCCACACAGCTCCATACACATCTACCCCCTCCTTGTACTCATTCCCTTTGCCATTCTCTATTTAGCAAACCACTTCGCCCTACCTTTCACATGTTTCCATCCACTCTCTCCAGAGTGAGGCAAAATGGATGGCTAGAAATGTCTTTGAAAAGATTATTACCACCGAGTACTTGTAATATTCTCAAATCAAGTAAATCCAAAGCCAATTCACCATCGGACTTTGGGTACTCCAAGAATGCTTTACATCTACAACAACGCAATATCCTAAAACCAGTATATAACAATATTCGAAAATTATCATTCGCTCGATCCAAGTAGGAAAAAAATGCCGAGGAAAAATGACACAAATCCTAACACCGCTTTCTACTCTATAATGACTGTGGAAATAGATGATGCTATTGTAGATATTTTGATGGTATCTTAAAGCTATATAAACCGTGTTGGCTTGCAATACTTGGGCTATATACATTTACAATGGTTTACATAAATATCCTTCGATAGAAGGAACTAGAAAATATACTGGTTGAGTATATCCAGCTATCATTTCAACGGTTGGTCTTGTGTTCCGACTTCCAACATACTCCGAGTACGCACACACTATATTAACCTTTCAAAAAAAAGCGGTTTTGATAACGACAATCCCTAATAAAAAGTGATTGACAATTTGACCGTGGGAAAGTTGATTATAGGCCAAACATTTTGACATGAGGATTTTTGACTCTACATTAGCCTGTATGCCAATGGAACAGAGATAAGGAGGATCGCACAACAATTCATTAGTATAGAGACAGACAGAGAGAGAAATAGTAGAGTGTTACAAAATGTAGATGATCTCCTCCAAGCTCGCTGTTCATAGTCCAATAGTTTGGTGTAATTTTGGGATTTGAATTGAAAGTGTATCTGGGTGTGTCTCATCAGCAAGAAGGTTTCATGAGTGAATGAATCGTGGTTGATACTACTTTGGCAATATCAATTGGCACGCCTTCTCTGCATGGCCAAGCTTCTTACTGGCCGATTTCAAGGGTGGCCCTTTTATCATTCCCGAGGGCTGGGGGGAAGAACATATACGTATGATCAAGCGCGGGATTGGTTAGGATAAGGGCAAGAAGGGGCTTTATAACTAGTTTATTATAGGATTTAATGCTCTGCCGTCATAGGTGTAAAAGATTTCAGACACCCCTTCTACGTAAGCTTCTAGCATTTATAGTCAAAAGCTGGCCCATTTATCACACTGATTGAAGGTGGCTAATCTACAACCGCCGCTATGTGATACTTTGACTAGTTGATGTCTTGATTATATGCATTCTTTGTCATTATGGTTGTCTGCATATGCGTAGTGTGGCAACGACCTTTGAATCATGCTAGTTTAGTAGGTGTTTGTGCGGCAATAGACCCAATGATCAAAACAAGCCCTTTCTCTAGCTAGTTAGGCCAAACCACTTCTTCGTTTGTTTTACTACATTATTATTATTGCTTTGGAGATAATCGTATTTGTAGCAAGACTTTTTACATTTAAACCATTGCCCAGTATTTAGACAAATTATCCACCTCATTTCGAATCTGTTTGTTTAGAAAATATGGCTACCCCATTTCCTAATATCTTGGCTGAAACCTCTTTGACTGCCCTTCAAAGCGCCGCTAGTGGCAGCAATGATGCCTTGGTTGTTGTCTACTCTAAGCTCGATACTTTGCGCAACCACTCCCAGATCTTTCCCGCCGAAATTGGAATTTCCTCTGTTGTCGAAGGCCATTTCGCCATTAACAAGGAATTCGGAACTGAGCCCGCTGTAGTTCATGCTCTTGGTGCTCCTGGTCAGCGCCTTGTTTTGGCTCCTACAGAAGGAAGTGGTTTGGATGACGATACTGATGATGTTAGAAAGATTAGAGGTAAGACACTGACTGTATATATATATATAATATGTATAAATGAATATGTGAATATCCGATGCTGATGAGAAATCGAGAGATTTGCTCGTGTGCGTATATATCTATGATATAAAAAGCGTACTTACATCATCACCAACTTTTTTTGGCATTACCTTTATGGACTGCTTTTAATGTCTAGATGCTGTCAAGGGTGGTATATCTAAGGCCATAAAGGCTGGATCTCGCAATCCCGTACTGTATCTCCCTGAACAACCACCAAATGACTCTGAGGATGGCAATGGTACATACATCTCGGCCGAAGCTGATTACAGTCATTGGGTCGAAGTCGCCTTACTTTCTGCATTGAATACAAGCTATGTTACCCTGGTCGTTCGCGAATTCAATGATGCCAAGAATCCCAGCACTAGTGCTAATCTGAATGAGAAGCTTGATTCGATTACCCTTGTCGTTCCTGGTGTTTCTGATAGAACCCTTGCTGACATTGTCAGTCGCACTGAAGCACTTGAAAAGGGCCGTCGCTTGTGTCAAGGTATGTGTCTTTTCAGCAATAATTTACTCACTAGTTTCTATGATAGAGGAAGATTTGTATTACTAATGTGGTTAGTTAGCTGCTATCCACAAAATATTACGACATAACCATGAGACTTTCCCTGCATATCTTCTGCCGCAGCAACAGCAACAACAGCAACAACAACAGCCATTGTCCCCAGCATTGCCATTGTCGACTTGTAACGATGTGGGATATACACACATCATGCACATTGACATACATCAGTGTATTATTCAATATCTGAAGTCTACATGCAGCCATACCTGACAACGAAAGGATCTGGTGCGAATATTAATATGATTCTATCCAGAATATATGTATGGCGGGCCATAAAAAACCAGATTCTTGCTGCCGAAAGAGTTGTTTGACAATTCGATAAACATCTTTCTCTTCGGAATGAGCCCTATCTGCCAATACTAATGTGCCACGGGTGATCACAACGACTGAAGCTGATGCAAGATGCTACCACAAAAATTCTAAAAGAACTATATTGCAGATATATTACAGGAAGGGCCTTACCTATATTATGTGGGATTTTGTCTTGTGAGCAATCAGCGTTTACTGGTTCGCCAATGACTATGCTCTGCAATGCGTAGATCAAGAGTCAAAAAGAGATTTTCCCTTTATTTAAAGGATCTGAAATCGTAGTCTGACACCGTTGATGTGCAGTTGATATTATTACGGCTTTTGCTATTGTTAACACTGCCTCTCTGTGTCTATCATCATATGATTCTTGGTGCTGCTCAAACAGGGATTCCTTTTTTGGAGTGTATTCTAAAAGAACACAAATGACTCACAGAATTATTTTGTTTTCTGTAGACATGGGTTATGGAGACCCAGAACGTATGACACCCTACAAGTGCGCCGAACATATTAAACAAGTTTTCTGTGGACTTGACAATGTAACCTATGAGGAGGTCAAGGACATAGAAACTATCAAGCGCGAGTACCCATTGTTGTATCACTCATCTCGTGCCTCCCTTGCCGGTAAGCAGCTGAAAATGTGTATATAAATAGCATGAATCATTGATGCGGCCGATTTTTCCTGAATATAAATATACATCCATCATATGCCCGGTGTATGATCATCTTGTACGGGCATTTAATTTGTGAGAGAGAGGATGTGCACACATATACATTCATCAACAATTCATTATGAGAACTCCACTACCTACACAAGTGTCGGGTCTGGCTTGCAATGCCAGTATTTTTCCTGAATAAAATACAGCCGATGCAAGTAATTGGCAAATATAACCTGTCGCACAACAGACTTTTTCTCACTCACTTTGTCCTTTGCTTGGCATGTCACTTCGCATTGGCTTAATCCAAGAATACCAGGTCCTTGACTTATCCACTTCAAGCACTTTGTCGTAATTTGCTTTCCACTCAACAAAGTTTGGGGAAATGCCTGGCAGTGTACACACCCAAACATCTTTTGTTGAAATGCAGGAGAATTCAACTGCTGGGATTTCAAACGCAATGTACAAACAAACCTGATTCTTGTGGTTAAATTGCATAACCATGCCAAAGAACATTTTGCTATGGAACAGTGAGAGTACTATTGGATGTAAATGCAGGAATAAGTGTGAAAAAAAGGAAAGGTGCTCACAATCTTGATTATTCTTTTCGAATTGCACACAGATTTGGCAAGGGATGATTCAGGGTTTGCATGGTCCTGTGTTAGGGTTTTTAAGTGGATGGATGTATATCAGGATTCTCACAATCTGGCATTATTCTAGTTCCAGGTTCATCGAAAGCATGCATCAATGGAATTTACATGAATACGCACATACGTATACTCCCTGGCTGCCTGATCTTCACTCGGCATGCACTTATTTAAAAGAAATATTGTCAATGACCACAGACGTACCCAATCACTAAATTGTTTGCTCAATTACTTATTTTTGTAGCAAAGAACACGTGGCCCTGCGTTGTAAAGTTGAGATACCGATCATCAAATCGCTCCGATGTCAAGGAACAGTAAGTTTAACTTTATAAGTCTTTTAGTTATTGGGTGCGAAATAACTTGTTGGGAGGCTCTTCAAGTATCTTGGGTATCCGCAAACCTTTCAGTGGAATGAACCCTGTCTGCATTAGCAAGTTCTGATAAAAGACAATGAACAAAGCCCATAGAACTGTCTGTAAATATGTGTGTGACTATATTATACTTGACAGAAATATCCAAAATTGACTAGCTGCCATACATTGTATATATGTTCCAAACACAGCTAACCATTTATCTTGGCTATCTTTTCTTTTTTAGCATGTACTTGGTTGGAAAGGGTGTAACATATGACACTGGTAGGCTTCTATTGTTTGTTTACTTGATCTACTTTGAAGCTGCTCTAGTTGTAACACATGCAAGCCATGGGATTGTTGAACCAGAAAGAAATCATTCTGTGGTCTTGGGCTAGATAAATATTAATGCACATACATAAATTTGTGTGCTTATGATTGGCTCTGTAGGTGGTATTTCTATCAAGACTGGTGGTGCTATGCGTGGCATGTCTCGCGATAAGCTCGGTGCCTGTGGTGTAGCCGGCTTTGTACTCAGCGCTGCATTGTTGAAGACTACTGAGGTGGATATCACTGCATTGCTGCCATTTGAACGCAATTCTGTAGGACCTGATTCTCTTTTACCAGATGAGATCCTCATTACTCGTGCTGGCGTCAGAGTGCTTATTAATGACACGGATGCAGAGGGCCGACTAATCATGGCTGACTCAATTTGCGAGTGCAAAGAGGAAATTGTCAAGTCAAGGAAGGAGGCCCAAAAATCTGGGCAGCCAGCTGTTCCTTCGTCCATATTCACAGTGGCCACTTTGACTGGCCATGTCATCCGCGCCTATGGTTGGTATGGTGCATCAGTTGCCAATGGCCCTGCTCGCAAAGCTGGATACGACCAGCGCTTGGCAAAGTCAGGAAAGGCATGGGGCGACCCATTTGAGTGCTCTATTCTCAGACGTGATGACTTTGACTTCATTGCGGCCAAAACAGACCGTGAAGATGTCTACCAAACCAATGACAAAGCCTCAGTCAGCACTTCTCGTGGCCACATGTTCCCAGCTGCCTTTTTGATTAAGGCAACTGGTTTGGATCAGCATAGCTTGGCCTCAGGCCCTGAAAATCGTATTCCATTCATCCACATGGATGTGGCAGGATCAGCTGAAGACGGAATTGAGCCGGGCCTTGGCCTTCCCGGTATAACCGGGAGTCCGATCTGTGTTCTTGCTGGTGCTTTTCTTAACATATAATGGCATGGTTTTCTAAACTAGCCACATATTAGCTATTTTTTTAACTATTATATACAGACTTACTCACACTCACACATGCGTATGAGCGTGAGGCTGTGTATTATTTTTGATTCGTTGCTATCAAATAAATATTAACCATAAAGGAAAACTTGGCTTCTAATTAAGAGTATCTACCATAAAATTAGAATTCCAAGAGTGTGTTTATTTGAACCCAGAACGTCTTGTGCTGTTATAAATCTGTTCAAGTTAAACTGAAAACATACTCATATGGGAAATGTGTAAAATCACCAATCACTTGACAATCTATTTGGTTTATTTTAACAGTCTATTCATTTGTTATATCAGAATAAATATGTTAGTGGTCCAACGAATAGATTATTCGACCTTGAATCATCAAAATTTTAACAGAACAACTAAATTTTATATGCTAATTATTCCACATTCCTTTTTACATAAATTTATATACTGTTGGTCCAAAGTATATTAACTCTACTTAACTTGGGTATTCAAATATGAACAGGGCTTTAAAACAGTCCGAGCGCATAAAAAACTAACAATTCCTTACACATCCTCATGTAAAGCTCATCACTGATAGACAATTGTTGTATGACAATAGACCATGTTGAAAAAACGAGATATAGCAAATAAATGTCGTTGTTGATGTGAGGGTTCTTTTGGAAATAAACCTGTGACAGTGTGTGTTTGTGTGTGCCAAGGCTAATATCCATAAAACAATATATCATCCACACATTCAAACACCATTTATATATCAGGTTATTTTTAGATTTTTAATACTGGATAGAAACAGCCAGATAAAAAATAAATAAATGAGACCAATTGAAATGATTCTAATGAAAAGAAATATCCAGAACCCTTGGTTTGAATAAGTCACGGTTTCTAATCATCTAGCCTCAAACCGCAGTTGCAGTAATATCGATCTTGCTAATAGCAGTAATAGAATTAAAAAGAAATAGACACGGGATTGGTTATTGTTATTTTTTTTCAAAAAAGGGAGAGAGGCAGAGAAAGATCTGGCTAACAGAATAAAAATGTAAGGTAAAGTACGCCATACATTTAAGAATTATGTATTTTAGTTTAAAAGCAACAACAATAGTCACGTTGTTATATTTTTTGTGGTTGGCTGAATATGTTGTTGTTTATTGATTGTTGTTTATCAAAAATGGGATATTTAGATAAGAATTCGACTCCAGGTTTAGATCGATAATGGGGTTTAGAATTGTTGTTTTGAATCTTATATGATGTAGAGATCTTATAATATATTCCAAAGCTTTTTACTATTTCTGCTAACATTTAAACAAATGAATTCCCATTATACACATATTTGTGTAGAGATTCTGAGAATTGGTTAATGAATTGAACATTAGTCGAGTATTTGGGCTAAGAATTTGAATATGGAATCAAATACTTTCTCTCTCCGCTTATGTGCATCAATAAAGGTTGGTTGAAACCTCAAAATTCTGATCTCATAAACTCCGTATAACCCCACCAAGCGATCTTGCTTAATAGATAAAAACATATTGACTCATCAACTATCAATACTGATCTTAGCACAAGCCAATCATGATCCTGTTAGTAAAATACACTCACGAGATGGCTAAGATTCATATAAGTGTTGTACTAATGGTATTTGTTAATACTAGTAGTGGTACCATAGAGGCCAAAACCGAGACAGCAATATTTAGTATATCAATCGGCTTTCGTAGAGGAAGCCCAATAAAAACAATACTACAAAATAGTGTCTCATCTAATGCAAATCACACAAAAGTCATTGGATAAGGATTTGAAAAATAAGATAATGAAAATCACTAGGGATAATTTTTTAAAGAAGGACAATCTTGGGCCATCATAATCAACATCAATTAATCATAAATATAAGCCGATGAGAGCTATAAAAATACGAGATATAAAAGATGTATTCAATGCACATCATGTTGATAAGAGATAAAAGATAGTCAGTCCAGAATAAACTAGATTTAAATGATTTTTGGTGAAACTGATTATCCAAAGTACCACCAGCCAAAGATCCTATTCTCACTCACTCACTCACTAACTCACGCATTCTTCTAATTGCCTGGCTGACATATTTTCGCTCTCCTTTGGATTATTGTTTATAGTAGCCACTAGCTTCTTTTGGCCGTATTTACATAGGACCACCAACATCACTTAATCTACACAGTTCTCTAATGATACATATATCTATATATATATTGATTTATACGTGCATCTTGGAATTTCAAGTCAAGCTTTGGACTTCTAGGACCTTTTTTTACTGTGTTGCTCAAAACCACATAGCGTTGTGGTTGTAACATTATATTGGGTTTTACACAATCTTGAAATTCATATTGGTTTTAGCGCTGCTGCCACTACCGCCAATACAACTAACACTACCATCGCACTAACCACTAATGTTTAGAGGATTTCCCTTGGTATTGATAACGCCATTTCCATCTTATCTTGTTATTATAATCATCAGCAAATTGCCTAACTGCAGTGTGTATCCTGTAAGAAGAGGAAAAGAATTGGATAGCAGTGCGTCGTATAGCACACAATGTGATTGTTGCAAAATAAATACACAAATGATATTGATCCATAAGCACAGTGTGTAATATCCTCTCTCTTCATAGGCGGGAGAAGCCAGTTAGATGGTGAGACAGGAAACATGGGCGACACAAATAAGCAATAAAATTTGGATACGTGACTTGCAAATCCCCTATTCATTTCAGCCTCTGTCTCCATACTGCTTACCCCTTCACTCTAAAACTTGCCCCTTTGTATTACTGACTGATTATCTGTTTATCTCTCCCTCACAGGCTTATAATTTTTTATAAAACCTACTCGGTAGAACAAATAGCGTTAATAATACCAGAAGAAACGAATAAAATAATAACGGCAATTTTTTAAGCACACCTGTTGTTTTTAGTTACTAATATGACTGAACATACACGTGCTTAACCTTGTATACGATGGTATGATTTTATTGACACGCCAATTGCTGCATGCCACTGCAGTACAACTTTTAGTTGGCCAGATAAAAACCATAGAAGGTCATAAAACGGCACACAAACCCAACTAAGGTTCTTTGATTCCTTTTTGTTAAAGTTGGATCTATTTCTACCTCTTGGCACTGGCAAGTAGTAAATCCAATGCCGGTCGGTATACACAAAGGAATGATAGCTATTGTTATTGTGGTTCAGGGGGGAGGATCCACAAGTTTAATTGCTATTCAAGACAATACAAAATAGTACCTAGATGAAGTGGTAAATTTTAGCATGAATGAATCACGTTATCAAAGCTAGTTAACAAACAAACAAACAAACAAAGGTTGGTGGCAAAGAAATATAGCCGAATATGTGTACATCATCATCATCATCCCTGTCATCTCCACATATAAAGAAGATCTATTAAACTACTATTGGTCGGCCCTACCGCCAGCCAAGCTGTATCTGTGAATGGATTTTGGATACAACAATTAGTATTTTAGAGAAAATCGGATGGCAAGAGATTTTCGAATTTAAAGGTCACCACTTCCGCCAATCTCTTTGAGAATGTGTATATCTTTAGGTATTTGACATTTTGTGGAACCAAAAGATCTTGGTAGCGCTGCAGCTGTGCCAGAAACTGCTGCTGACGCAAAGAAAAATGACAAAGACAGTAAGCTGAAAGGAAAGAAGTCAGGGAATAGAAAGAAGGATTTACAATAAACTGGTATAACAAAGTCTTATTATCCTTTAGATGGTTTGAATGTCAGAATTAATGTATTGTTGCTATTATTAAAGGAGCCAAGTGAAGATCTATACAGCATTCTTGCTTTATGCACAAACAGAGGTACATATGACCAAAGAAAGAAAGAAAGATAAAGGAGTAATACAAGAGATATTTGATTCATTTTATTACTATTGAGTATCATCTATATCTTATTGTTGCGACCTTGCTCTGGCTTGTTTTGCATATTTGCAATCACCAATTGGTGTTGGCTCAAGTATAAACACCAATTTTGTCAGTAGTAGATAATCCATCCCAGCTCTATTTTTATTATATGAATCATATAGCCAATCCAAGATTTTGCGTTTATTAATTAATCCTTTCAATGTGTAAATACATACATGTTATAGAGCTTATAAGAATTCCACAACACACATACATTCAACCACTTGTCTGTTTGTCTGTTTTCGTTGTCGGTCCGCCATTCATTAAAGCATATAAATAAAAGGGTAATAATAAACAAATTGTCAGGTATCCAGGCTCTTAAACTAATCCACACCTATCGATTATTATGAGTCATGTGAGTTAAAGTGATTTACAAACGCCCCTTTTAAATAAAATCCAAACCATTAAAATAGCTCTACAAGCATATATATTTATATATTCATATGATGTTGGCAACTGCGGAGAAATAAATCTACATACATACGTGGAGAGAAAAATATAGATGATACAACAGAGAGAGAGCGAGATCCCTGCAGCCTATTATAAAAATACACCTGAACACATGGTTTGAACAATAGTTAGCCAATAATACATCACAACGTAGTTTTGTATTCTCTCTACGTTTGTGTGTGTGTGTGTGTGTGTATGTAACAACCCTCGTTATTGCACTGTTTTACTGGTTATCGCTTTTTTTTCAAATTCTGGTACTGAGTAATAAGAAATCTTGCCGCCAACAAATAAAACGAAAACAGTGAAAAAAAGGAAAAGGAATTCTATCCAATAAAATGGTTGAATGTTATCATGTTTCTGTACTAACACACACATCTATCAGATAATGAAAGTTACGATAACATTGAAGATCCCGAAAGTCCCTTATTCCCTTGCATCAGAAATAATAATTTGCAGCAGATATATCAAGTGTCTTGTTTTATCTTGAGAAAAAAAGGGGGAGGGATTACGAGCTTATAAATAATTGAAACTAAACAAATGTGAAATAGTATTGACATTTTACATTTAAAATTAGTCGTGACTGAGGCTGCTTATACAACCACACTCAAAAATAAATTTCAGTGAAAAAAAACCCTACCCTTAAATTTATTTGTTTCCTATTGCTATTATTTGATAATAAAACAAGCTTCTATAAAAATGAGCTTATTTTTATTAAAAGCTAATTAATGAACTTTTTTAAAAGCTTAAATTATATATATATATATATATGTGTGTGTGTGGATCACAAATGCAATGACTATAGACAATGTTAAGGACATATATAAATAACCCATTTAAAAAATATTTCGAATAATATTGTAAAACATTTGACAAACATATTATTAATTTATTACACTACATATCAATGTCTCTATCTATTTTACTTCATCCGAGTTTTTTCTAATTCTTTTTTCCTATCATCCGGTACCAACAGATAAACTATCTGCACCTCCTTGCATCCAATACTTTGCATATACATACACATACACTTACACACACACACACCTGATGTTGTGTGGCGCAGCCTTAAATTGAGCAGATAGATAGATCCATGAGAATATATTTGCCACAAAATGACCAAAAGAAATATAGGGTCAGAAGGAGAGACAGTCAGAGAGATAAGATAAGAAAACAATCAAGCTTATGGAACTATTGGCAACATTAAAATGGATAACATTGTGGTTTAACATAATATATCTCCGTAGAAAAAATATCCCGATTTTGAATAATTGTATTTCGTGAGAAAGAACGCCTTTTATTTTAATTATATGAATCAATGATTTTGTTTGACATTTAGTATTTGCGAGATAAGATTGTCGTGAGAAAAAAGGAATTTGAGTTCTTTTAAAGAATATACATGTTCACCTTAATTATCTGATTGTTGCTGTTATTATTATTATTATTATTAGTAATATTAATAGTAGCAGTAGTAGTAGTAGTAGTAGCAGCACAACCAACTATTGATAATGGATTTGGTAACGGAGTTACTGTGGTCAACAAAAGACACTAGATATTAAAGAATCCCAAATCAACGGCCAATATCGAATACCTGGTATGTTGTAATTCTTGGCTTTATTGGTGTGATAATGGTTTTAATGTCAGTTACACATACAATACAAAAAAATCATAGCCAACTACTATGGATTTGATATTGATTAACCATATAAAATATAGAAACTACATACATGTATTTGGATTACCAAAAAGCAGTGTAACAAACATTGACATAACTACTACTAGTACTGTGACAATACACTAGCAATTCCTTGTTGTTGTTGTTGTTGTTGCAATTGTTTAAAGATATTATGATACTTTTATTGGTAAAATGGCCAAAGAAATCATAAAGAACACTTGACATTGAATCCAAGATGTTTATATTCTCTCTCTCTCTCTATTGTAATTGTTGAATACAAATCTCGTGATACCAAAAGTAGTTTTATGAGAATTAATGTCCTTGATGGTTGTTTAGACTCAAGCATAAAATATATATTATACATCCTTCATGATAACTTTCCAGTATATCAGCTCATAAGTAACCATGTTATACATGGATACATTTGAAAGACATGATAACATGATTAGAATAATCTTTTGGTGTCAATGACCCAACCAATGTATGACCAAACAAAGCTAGTTTAAGCAGTATGTGCATATATATTTCACCACTATCACGATTACCATTAACGTTACTGCTGGTGCCCATGGCTATAACCGACTGTTATCAGCACACAAACATCTACAGACTTTTACATACATATTCCTTACTTATTAGTGTGGGGAAATTGGTAAATAAAAAAGCATATGTAAATATGTGACGATAGACAAATCCGGAAAATCTATTAATAGAACACATCGATATTAATGTAAGGCTGTGTAGACACATACATGCAAAAGTTGTACAACGCTCTCCATACATAAAAGACAATTGCGTTCGAATCAACAACACAAACATTTATACATACATAAATGTAAATAGTCTGAAGCGAAAAAGAGAAATGCAGTTACTATCACCTTTGCTAGTGGTAATAATAATAATAATAATAATAATAATAGAGCAATGATAATCACCTCAAAACCTCTCTCTCTCCCCACATTTTTATCTTGCGCTCAAGAGAAAATTGGGCATTTAAAATGTTAACAATAAAAAAGGGGATTCCTAGATGTAAGAATTTCAAACATAGAGAGAAAATATATATATAAGAGTAGTTGTGAGGGAGGAACAGTCCGGTAAGTTTATGCATATTTGTGTCAGTTTGGGAGAGTGTGGATGGTTTATAGAAGAGTATACAATGGAACAGACAAGTGAATCAATATCCCTGGTCTTTTTCCATCTTTTTAGTTGTTGTGGTAGAATTTCTTCCGTTCCTAAATTGTCATAATGACTATTGTTGTTGCAATTGATGAGGCTCAAGGAAAGAAAAAGCGCTTGGTTGTGGTGTGCCACCACTTTCGTTTTTGGAAAAAATCGTGTGGCACTTTGCTGCACTGTTGTGTGCTAATCCCTCTTCAAACCACTACAAGCAAGCCAGTCACACTGCTGCCGGTTTAGCCCTTTACTCTGTCGAATTTGTGATCAATGGTAGACTGTAGTAGTTTCTCATAGTGGGTGCGTTCTGCTAAATTAGCTGCTTAAGTATATCTTGTTATCTATCTGGCCGTTGATACTGGGAGTTCCAATTTTGGATTGCGGTACTGAAATGTATGGACCCTTACACATGAGAACATTTTCTTGATTATCATTAAAATTAGTTGCATTTCTTTATCTCCTCCTCCCCCCACACATACATACATACATACATACATACATACATAACAAGCCAAAGTAAATGTAGGTTGTAGACTATTTAGATACTTGTCTGTAAAGCAACCAAACAAGCAAACTAGACTGCCGATTACTGCTTATACCTGAGTAAAAGATAACGACATCCCATCATACTACAAGCAGCTTTTCATTTAAAATTTCTAGTAAATACTTTGTAAAGCACGTCACAAAGGTTGTTTCTTAAGAACGCGTTGTGTGCTTGAAAGCCGCTATTCCCACTGGTGTCATCGGCAAGAAAAATAGTTGGTCTTATTCACCAATGCAGATCAATTTCTTTGTGAAGATTTCTTTGCCGGCCACAATCCCCGTCCCTGCTCCATCCAAGACTATTGTCCTTGCAGCGAGCGATTAGGTGGTATCCAGTATCATTACAATAGGAAATACCCCGGCCCCTGACGACAACAGTTGCTAGTATTATTACGCAAAGACTCTCTCTCTCTCTCTCTCTCACCCCTCGGATCCGAGGAACAAGTCTATTGTTGTGTGTCTGTGTCTTAATAAAAGAAGATCAAAGAATATTGTTGAAGAAGTTGATGGGCTACAGAGCGGTTCCTCATTCGGTTGCGCGCACCTGCACAGATACGTACTTTGATCTATTGGCTATTCAGGTCATAAATAAAATAAGGTCGAAGAAAACGGTTTATACAACACACACACACACACACACACACAGGCAGATGTTGTGTGTGTGTCCAATGTGGTTGCATGCAAGGGCCAAAAAGCCCTAGAAGAATCTGCTACTGAGATACTGAAGTAGAAAAGAACAACAACACAGGCCTGTTGCTTGTTAGTTTTTACAAAAATTCATAAATCTTTTTTGTAGGTGATTAGCAGGATCCGATTGTTAACACCACCAACATTTCAATTAATAATACACCCAAATACCGTTGGCTGTATCGATAGATATGATGTTGAAATGCCGACAGCAAATAAGATTGGGACAGAACACCACATGTAGATAAAATTATATATAAAGGCGTGTATGTATGGTGAAAAAAGTCGTATAATTGCATTATCATCGACTTTCTACCGCGATAATTTGTTATTGCGGAGACAGATTTTGTGTGTAAATGTTTGTGGGATAACGGCGATTTCATTAAAGTTGATAAGAAGCGGTCCATATCCCGTTCATCATCATCGCCATAGCCATCATAATCGTGGGGAACTTTAAACCAACCCAGAAAAACACCGACTACACACGCACATTGAAAATGAACACTACCCACTCACCCAGAAAAAAACGGGGCTTTGCTATATATAAAAAAGCACAAGCAATTTTCAGGAATTCTTGTTAAAAAAATGACGAATACTACTGCAACTATTGCCAGCTCTCTTTTACTGCCACACTTCAGAATATCCCCCTCCCTCCCTCCCTCCCGAGAGCATATCTACCTCGCTCCGAATCTTTTCATAGCACAAAAATCATACCAATAATTCCACAGCATAGACGTTGAGATTTGTGGATGCTGATAGATTGAAAAGTTGGTTTGCATGAATTTACAGACCTTTTTGCCTTGAAACTGACAACAACAACAACAACAACAACAATGTTTACAAGAGTATTTGTCAGGCATTAAGAAGATTATTTTTGATGGGCTAAATTAGTATCATCAATGATAATATAAACTGACTAATATGCATAGCAAAACTGGCCCTTCAGAAATAATGATCCATTAGAGTCTATGGCAAGAATAGCTGTAGCAACAATAATATCAAACAAACACAAAATTCAAGTCGCCTGTTGACTATAATGCAGTGCTATCCTGCTGCAACTATATGCAGGATATAACAGCAACTCAACAATGACAATGGAATTTAGCTGTTGCTGCTGCTGCTGCTGCTGCTAATAGGGATGATGATGATGATACTCTGGTGGATATGCATCAAACCCATCATTCTGTTGGGCACCCCGCCTATAATAACAACAATGTACAGCTAAATTGATGCAGCATATCGGCGCGCAGCTTTCGGTATGGAAAAGTGTGTCAGTGAGTGAGAGGGAGGGAATGAGATGTGTAGTACGGATATTTTATAGACATTACTAATTACTAGAAAAATGTATGTCGGCAAAGAATCTAAGGTCAATATCTGTACCACCGTGGCCAAGAAAACAACTGCTGCTGATACTCAAGTGACTACTATTATAACAACCACCACCACCACCACTGTCGTGGATAAAAACAGATAGTCTATTGTCACACAGCCCTCAGGCATGGAAACTACTACTGTCACAGCATAGACACATATATACACAAATGTTTGTAATGCAATGCCCAACAGAGTAAAAGTTTGAGGTTTGGATAGAGAGAGAGAGAGAGAGAAAACACATACATTGCCTGGTTTGTCATGTCAATATCTTTGCAGACCACGGTTTATGGCCCTAAGATTCTAGTTTACATAACAATGTGGAACTAGAGGGAGCAGGAAATCCCCTGATGAGCCATATAGAAATAAAACCGTTGGTCCATACTGATGCTTCCACAGGCCAAAAGGGAAGTTGCCTAATGGGACTCGCAACGCCACACCTTCATATGTATAACACATATAAAGATTATCACCAAAGAAAAAGAGAGGAGCGAAGATTAAAGATATGCAATAAAGTGGATTGTGGTTAGGAGGTCCGACAATAGCCACCATACACACCAACAAATCCAATTAACCAAGCATAGTAAAAGCGCGCACCTCCTTCGCTATTATTTTCCCAACCTCGCATGCCCATATTCCTTGCCTCTGTCAAGCCATACTTCGCTCTCTGTGTTGATAAGGGGGTCGCGCAATTGACAATCTTCTTCCAGGGCTTGGCAGAAATGTTCCTCAAGTCTGTTTCATGGAACTGCATGCCAGAAATAAGGATGTGGGAAAGGAGGATGAGGAGGTCACAGACGTGGTGATGGTTGCAAAATTAACGGATAGCACCCAAAAAAGTACAATCCGGCAGTTTGCTTTCTTGTGCTGCTTGCTGTATCTTGTTTTGCAGTCGCTCCTGTTGATGAGATAGAAGGAGAGTCCGCATTGCGGTCACCAGGCACACTACACTAGAAAGGTCCAATGCCAAAAAACATGCAGGAAACCAGAGATACTAACAGCATTGCTGCTTTGGCTGTCGCTGGTACAGCGGATGAGGTCTATTGTTTTTGGCATCTGGCGGGCCCACAATACCAGCAGGATAGTATTGAAAAGCAGGCAAGCAAGCGGCGGGTTTCATAGAAAAATGAAGGGATCAACAATCTCACCATCATCATCATCATCATCATCATCACAAAATACTCTTTTGCGTTATTGTTTTTGCCACAGTGCGAAAGGGCCACCAGGGTACCACCTTCACACAAAAACTGCTACCACTGCACTCATTTATTCCGGATCAAAATTTGAGGCTGATACTGCACCTAATTCGGGTCACAAACCCTTTGATTACCGGGCCATCTATTTTTATTTGCCCGGCCAAGTTGTGCCTGGTGATAATCAACCAACCCACATCAACCCACCCCTTGGCCGGGCTTTGGTTCCTTCTTTCTATATCAAAATCCCTAAAACCCAAGGTTGGCTACCACCACCACCACCATCATCCATCTTCTATCTTCTCTCTCCCTCTTAATGTTGTACATCCGGTTTATTTTCTGGGCAAGATTCTTTGTGCCTACTGGTTGTCTTCAAGAGAACAGTATGGTTGTATTTAACCGCGGTTTCCGGTCTTTACACACACATTCTCTCTATCTGACCCCCGGGTTACACCCCTCCTCCTCTTCTATTTCACGCTCTTTAACCACCACCCTCCGCCAGGCTTCTCTGATATCTATCTACCTGCACATTAGTAAGGGTTCAAAGTTGGCCAAGCACTGCTGCTCTACTCTTTTTCTTGTGCATCACTAATATTTAAATACTCGTACTCTTCCCAACCCACGTTGTGGACCCCCCTAAAGTACCACCACCTCCACCACAACTACTACGCCTCCTTCTTATTTTTCAATACCCCCTCTCTCTCTCTCTCTTTCTCTCTATTTTTCATTTGCCATCACCATCTTACTTCCAAAAATTTTGTATAAATACCAACAGCAAGTCCTTTGTCCAGAAATCGGGTGTTTTATTAAAGATATTCATTCTATAAAGTTGCTGTTACTATTACTTTGACTTCTATCTAGCCATTATAATAAACTAAACCTATCTAAACTGTTGTGTTCTTGTAAACGGGATACTCCCTCTTCTTTTTCACCTTCGTTCTTTCTTTATTATCCGTAGCCCTTACATTTTACATACATAGATACATAACCCCACCAGTTCCCATCGCAACTACTACCACGACTATTGTCATCAGGGCTTGCCTTTTATATCCTACACTATCTAGCAGTCCTTTTTTGGTGCCAAGAAAGGTCATATCCCTAAATATCGATATCTATATTCATTCGCCAACCCATCCAGTCGGCCACATTTCTATATATAGCCACACTGTCTCCTACCCTGGCCTCTTTTCAGCCCTAGTGAACTATCAGGAAGCAAGCACTGTTTTAAAGATTTTGCCCTTCCCCCATCATCATCATCGTTGCCATCATTCTTATTAGTATCTACTATTACGATTAGTAAAGAGTATATATATAAAATCCAACCGTACTTGTCAGGGCTCCGTGTGTTCGACTTCAACTTCTCTCTGTCTCTCTCTGTCTCCCTCTCTCTTTCATTGACTGCCACTATTTGACTCTATAACACACATAAAACAAGAAAATAAGGCTTGAGTTGCGTGTATAGCTCTTTCGAGAACAGCATTACAGCAGCAACACAAGACTGTATATATAAAGAATCCGTCACTATAGCTTATCTACTTGAAAATAGTTGTTTCGGTATTTCGTCTGACCAATCAAACCACAATAGCCACCACAGCAATCATCTAAAAGATTATTCGGTGGTCAATAGTAATAAGAAAAAGCGCAAGAGAAGCCTAGAAACGAACAATATCACCATCGCATCAGCAGCTGATACAAGAAGCACTACTACCAACCTTAACACCACAACCTACCACTACCCTTATTACGATAAGAAGAAGAATAAGGGCAGTGAATCTAGTAGTTGTTTATTTGAAAAGGATAGACTTGATATGACATCAAATTCTTCACCACCACCACCACCAAATTCAAATAATCCATATTATAGTCAACAAACACCATCCCACCCCCCACAGTCAAGCTATTCAAAATCTATTTCGGTTTCACCATCACCAACCCCTCAGCTTCCACCACAATCTCAACAGCAACCAGTAGTAGTAGGAGGAGGAGGTAGTTTAACACCATTAACAAGTACTTCTTTTCCATCGCCAATTCCGAATCGTAGTCCCACTCAACAAAAGACTTCTTCATATCGTCAAAGCCAATATTCAGCAATGTCAACATCGACATCATCAATTCCTCCAAATTCGAATTTAGATCAGCATTCTTCTCATCATCATCATCATCATAACCAGCAGCAGCAGCAACGGCAATACCAGCAATATCCACCACATCAATCTCCATACCAACAACCTCATCGTCATTTGAACGAATATAGTTTATCGCCAAATATGAATCATAGTAGTGGAGCCGCAGGTAGTAGTGGTATTAATAACAGTCATCACCATCATCATCATCATCGGCCATCTAATTATGAACTTATGACGACAGCCACCACCACAACTGGTACGTGTCGTCTGTGTCTCTCTACTATCAAATCGACACATTTAAATAATTAACAACATCAACAAATTTATTTACTAATCTTTAAAATAAATATGTGCATATATATATAGGTGGATCAAACATTCCTACAAGCTCAACCGCCGCCACATCTGCCGTGGTGGTAGGATCTTCATCATCATCAGCAGCAGCATCTACAGGCCGTACATTCTGGAGTGCAACCGAAACCAAGCAGTTGGTCCAGCTATGGTTTGAACATGAGGGTCAGTTCAATGCCAATAAACGGAATGCTGGCGTATGGACCAAGGTTGCTAATGCATTGACTGAACAGACCGGAAGGATTCGGAATGTTCGTGAGTGTCGGATTAAATGGAAAAATATGTGGGCCAAACATAGAGTAAGTATTTCTCATCATCATCATCATAGAAGCAGAGTAGATATTAGATATGTTTGTATTATGTGCTGTGGTATTTTTTCTGGATGTGGATGCTGGATGCTGGATTGGATTGGATTGGATTGTGAGAGTCAGAGTGAGAGCGAGATTATCGAGTAGAGAGGATGATTGTAGTTAAAAACAAATGTTTAGATTATGATGGAGATATTTGTTTACTTGTTTTTCTCACTCTCATATCACGATTGTAACTGAGAATGTGAAGCATAAGATAAGGGATTTGATTGCTCCGAGGATCGAGAAAAAGACCATTGAGAGAAAGTGAGTGAGTGAGAAATAAGGAAACTGGGACGGATATATTGTACAAAGAAAGAAATATATTGTTGAGATAGACGACGTTAATATGTTGAATAATGGATAGCACAATAAACAGAGTATGCAGATATGGATACATTTGGACAATGAAGAAAAAGAAGAAGCTACAATTACGAATTATCATTATGGAGCGGGAGCGGGAGTGAGGCCTGGAATTGCAAATTCTTATTGATGTATGTATGTATACCAAGAAAGAAATAAAATTTCTGCAGGAGTGAGAGAGGATCTTGCTTGCTGGCCGCCAACAACAACAACAACAACGACGATGCCGCCGCTGCCACAGCTATACCAGAGAGACAGGGATATACACCAAAAGTAATAATTGCGGATTAATTGCATACATCAACTAACTACTAATGGAAACGGTCGATGTGGCGTTGTAGTGGCAAAAGTGGTTTTTGAGGGATCACGTACGCAAATACAAATTTCTCTCTTTCTCACTCACTGCCATTGCTATCAGACAAAAATGGCATTGTGATGGCGGTGCAACAACTTGGCGCCTGCTGGCCCCTCCACTTGCTCTCCCACATCCGTAACCATAGCCAGCCATGCTTCACTCACACGATCCACACACATCCATATCCATATCCATACGCCCAGTGATTATGAAAGGGCCAAAAGATCTATTTTTAGAACAAGCCAGCCATGCATATTCCGCCCATTGTGTCTTTTATTTTCATGTGAGGGTTTGTTTCCAGCGTTTGACCTCCTGACCTTTATATTTACTTGTGCTTGTCTCTCTGTACATACATGTAGGATCTGAAGAATGCCACGCATATGACGCATGATGAAAAGCTGAAGGAGTTTCCACATTACGACGACTTTACGGAGATTAAGAGACGGAATTCCAATAGTGCTGGGGGCGGAACAGGACCCATCCTACCGCCCAATGCCTCTTCTTCTTCTTCTAGTGCAGCGGCAACAGCATCTGCGTCAAACCCTAATGTCATCACTCCGCCCACAGGCTACCGAAGTTCAAACATTGTTGGTGGAGGCGGCCCGGGTTGCAACGAGTAAGTAGCACGTTTGTTTTACATTGAATTGAATGGCAGGAATGTTCTGTTCAGCCAGGGAACATGTGTTGTGTGCGGCCCCTGATCCATCATCGCCACCAGGCCCTTCTTCATAAGGACACAGCATCTGCAGGCGTATTCTCTCTCCGATGAAGAAAATCGAATTGCTGTGATGCTGGTTCAGGAGATAGAAAAGGCACATCCTGGTTCCCATGATCCAACAATTAAACAGGTTTATCCAATCTCCCCATATGTTTATATGCATCGACTATAAAAATCTCACTGGATTTTTCCTTTTTGCTGTCTAGGTCGGATTATTATTACCACGATGTTAGTCAGCGCACTTCTCCTTCGGCCTCACACCACCATCCCCGCAGCGATGATGACTTTGAGGATGACTATGACCCTAGAGGGGGCAGCAGCAGTGGTGGCGGCGACAGCCATTATTACCAACAGCAGCAGCAGCAGCATCTTACGACTCCTCCACAGAAACGCCAGCGCCATTCAATCCCCCCGCCTTCGTCATCCTATTTATTGGCTCATTCTAGTGTTGGAGGAGGAGGAGCTTCTCTTACTCCATCCATAACGAAAAGCGGCCCTCCTCCAACCTCATCAGCAGCTTACCATAGCCAGCAATACCCGCACTATGGGGGCGCTCCTCCTCCTCCTCCACACCAGCCACAAACAGCTGGTAGCGGTGCATTGCCGTCTGTTGCCTCAATCACAATGGGCTCTTCGAGGAGTGCTCACAGTAATAAACCTTCGTCGTCACATCAGGGTGGAGGAGGACCTGGGGAACCCCAGCCACGTTATCAATCACACAAGCCAATGTCGTCTGGTCCTGCTGAGCATCATCAGCATCGATATTCGCTGCCTTCAATTGATTATGCTCGAGATGCCTCGAAGTCATCGCCATATCTTGGCGGTGGTGAAGGTGGTCCTCGTTTAGTAGTGCATCCGTTGACACCCCATCAGCAGCGGCAACAGCTGAACTATCACCGTCAAACTTCACCTATTCAAAAGCATCACCAGCATCAATCGGCATTTCCACAAACATCACAGCAGCAGCAGCAAGGTATGTTACCGCATCATAGGTCAACCCTTAGTGGAGGCGGTGGTAGTGGCTATGGGGATGATCGGTATTACCAGTCGACAATATCTTCGACTCTTGGTCAAGGCGGATCTGTTGTTGGTGGCAGTGTTAACAGGAGCGGTGGAGGTGGCACAGGATTATCGAGTACATCTCCACAAAATTTCATGCAACATCGTCGCCATTCATCTCAACCTGGAAATGGAGGTGGCAGTCACCTTCAGCCATTACCACCACCACCCTCTTCACAACAACAACAACAACAGCAGCAGCAACATTATTCAACATTGCCAAGTAGAAGACGAGAATCTTCAACATCTTCCCAAGCATTGTTGCAACCACCTCGTGCATATTCGCAATCCTCATCACGGGTTCCATCTGGTCAGTTTGAAGTCACAGCAGCAGCAGCATCATCATCATCGCCTCAAGTTCAGTCTGTATCGTCGTCTTCGACTACTGGTCCAATGGTGGTGGCTGCAACTGGGCCCATGCAAGCTTTATTGTCTTCTCTTCCTCCTCCTCCTCCTCAATCGTCTTCTACACCCCCGCCCCCGCCAGTAACAACAACAGCAGCAAATACTGCTGCTTCTGTTAATACTACGGGTATGACCAGCGCTGGTGCTTCTATAATCGAGAATCTCAAAAGATTGGATGTTATTGACGAACAGGGTGAAATGATGATGGAGTACCAGGTTGGTAGTGGTGGTGGTCGCGATGATAATAATAAGAGTCATCGGTATAGACCATATTCAACATCACCTGCTGTTCCTTCTAGAAGGATTATGACCGGAAGTCCATTGAACCCAAGATCAGGCTCCACCACTGCTACTGCTACTGGAGGAGGAGGAGGAAGTCAGTATCGTCCAGCCAACTTGACTAATACTCAGGCTATCATCGATGCTTTGCGGGCAGATCCAGATGCTGATGTTCCTCAGGTTGTTCGTGAAGTTTTGGGTTATATGAACCACGAAGCCAACAGGAGACAGAGACAAAGTGAACGACATGATCAGGTTTTGGGGGATTTGTTGCATGCCATTGTTCAATATCATGGAGCATCCATTAACATTGCTGGTGTTGGTATTAATAATATTACTACTGTTGGTGGAGGTGGTGCACCATCATCGTCATTGATTTCAACTGGCGGAGTAATTAGAAGAGCATCATCTCCTGGGGCTACTGCTCATACATCATCGTTATCTACTACGTCCAACAGCAAAAATGATAATAGATATTATCCATATAATAAGCACTCGAGTTCTGGTGGTTCAAGAAATAGTATGCCTACTTTACCATTGCCTCCAACTTCTGAATCGGTTAGTTCGCCTGGATTGGTGGTGATGCCAAAGCAAGAACCTGGTGTTCAAGAACAGCAGCGTGGTTCAGTTACTCCTACTCCACAAATGATGATGATGATGACGACGTCTGAACAGCAACAACAAAGTGAAATGGCCATTGATAACATCAAGAACGAAGAGGAGGTGGATGTTAAAAAGAATGGTGGTGGTAGTAGTAGTAGTATCATTATTACTCCACCTAGAACTAATCACGGACAGTCGCTGCTTATTACAAGTCCAAAAGTAAATGTTGGTGATAATAACAATACAGTAGAAGTCACCAACGATGTTGTTGAGACCGCAACCGCCACCGCTGCCACCACTGCTGATGAAGATGATAATAATAATAATAATAAAAATTAAGGAAGAGATTGTGGATGGTTTCGTGCCTGACCTCTCTCTCTCTCTATCCATACTTCTTGTCTTTTTCTGAATTGTGTGTGCGTGAATGTATATATATATATCTATATTTCTATCCATCCATCTATCTATCTACCTACCTATCTAATCCCTCATATATTTTATACATATATATATCTTTTATACCAAAATTTTTGACCAAATGAGTATCTCTTTCTTCTCATGGTCATTATAAAAACAAAAAATTCCACTGACATCAAATATTTGTTTATGATGGTGTGAATTTGTGTGTATTATCAATATCAAACATACTACGTGTACGTATACATGTTTTAATTATGATAATAGATTTTATAAATTCCAGACAATTTTATTTTTTTAATCTATTTCCTTCAAGATTTTGTCTTTTTATTAAACATTCTTCTTCTTCTTCCTCTTTTTTTGTGTGTAGTATTTTATTCAAATTCTATTACCTTTAATATATACTATTATTTGAAAAATAATTTGCAATTAATCAGGCTTCTTATCCTTTATTACATACATATATATATATATATATAGCCGAGAGAGTTTATTAGTTTCAGGTGCATGGACTAAGAGAGGATATGTGTCAGAATAGCCTGTCTTTTGAAGGAGTACCAACCAGAATAATAGTCAATAATCCGTCAGGCTCCAGCTAAAATGTATGTATAGTTTATAGGCCGATTTGTGGGGAATGTACTATGAGCGTACCAATCTGTTTCCTTTTGATGAGGAACTTGCCAAATGTATCCAATACATTATGGAAGATATGTATTTTGGATGATCAAAATTTTGTTGTCATTTAAAGAGATATATAGAAGATAAGGTGGTTGTATGTGTGTATGTGTGTGTGTGTGTGGATATATTGAATCGAAAAAGAAATGTTGGGTTTAATGGGTTCTGATTTACAGGGATCTCTGTAAGCCAACACCCCAAACTCAGTCATTTCCATAAACATAGTAGCATCAGAGAAAAAGATGTATAGTCATTGTGATAATGGCAAGTAAGAATATCAAGTACATTTATGCGACTCTTGTTTGATATTTGGATGTATATCAGCTCGAAACTAGTTTATCATGATTTTGAGATTGACAATCCAAGTTGTAATGTTTATAGTGAAGACACGATATTATTAGGTTAAAATTATTTAACTTGCCATTCTCTTTAAATTAATTGTATTGGTTTGTTATTGAGATTTAGTTGAAACAGAATCAGTGGTAGTAGTAGTGAAAGATAATATGAACCTCCGGAATACTATTGATTTGAGATTCTAATAAGCGAGAGAGAGAGAGAGAGAGAGAGGGTGTGTGTGTAAACTAAAGGAATAGTTTGGTGGTAGGTATTATTGTTGGTCTGTAGAAATCATTTGTTTGGCTCTTTTTTCTCCTTTTATAAACAAATATCGCTATTGTTAGTATTCGATAATCTCTGACTATGCACCCCCAAACCAAAATCATTTTTGCTGTCAACTTTATTATCAAGGTTATTATTATTACTACTACTACTATTATTAGGTCTGGACTATTTTTACTTGTATCTTGGAAAATCAATTGGATATAGCACATAAGCTGCTATTTGCTTTTAGACACAAGGGGAGTTTGGTATACATATGTGTATTGGCCTATTGAACAATATCA
Organism: Mycoemilia scoparia; assembly: GCA_027575805.1. Lineage (NCBI taxonomy): Eukaryota > Fungi > Kickxellomycota > Kickxellomycetes > Kickxellales > Kickxellaceae > Mycoemilia > Mycoemilia scoparia. The sequence continues at coordinate 14,160 of JANBPU010000124.1, read as the reverse complement.
ACGGCAAGAAAGCCCCCCCCCCACTCATCTACCTAAAAATTGAAACCAATCTCTACTCTTAATTGGAATAATAAAGCATAGGTTGAGCTGAATTCTCTTTCGTTTAAAAAAACTTCTTTCCGGTATAGTTCTAGTCAACTGAAAGGGGAAAATAAACACCAGAGATCTGCATTGTATCGTTCTTTTGCATGCATACATTAATCAGTTATTTTGAATTAAACTTTTAGTTTATAGCCTCACTCCTTTTGTCTATTTATTTTCTACTAATCATTATAGGGTGAGATCAGAATAACACACGCAGGCTTTCTCTGTGGTTTTATATAACTTGTTGACAGCAGTAGTGGTAGCAATATTAGAAGTGGTACCAATAAGCAAGACACTGCATCTGATATGCAAATCTAAATTAATCCATGACTTTTGACAGCTATTCAATTTTCAAAGATATACAAATGTAGGTTTTATAGAAATATGGAAAGATAAATACCCGTGTAGTAACACATATATGATGTTGTGTATGTTTTTTTTTTCATTCCCAAAGAAACTTTACAATTTATAACTACCGCTTTGGTGACAGCATGTTTTTTTTGTTATTATCTATGGTTGATTTTAATCTTGGATTTATTTTATATATGCACAGCTGTCTGTATGATGCATCGCAGCCGTTGCACAAATAAAGGTCAATTACAAAGTAATTTTTGGGAAAATCCTGGTTTTTCTATCTGCATGGAGTGATCCGAAAATGGTGGTGGTTGTGTAAAAATGACATCTCGGCCGAGTAATTGTCGAAAACCTGATTAATTCTTACTAAAAGAATCTCACCACTTTTTGTGTTCTTTGAGCTTTGATCTATCTCCCTTTCCCCTTCCCCAACCGGAGCAAGAGAGAAAGACTTGAAACAATTTAGTTAATATATGTTTATGGTCAAAGTTCGCAAGGCTTTGGGAAAATGGGTTCCTGGGAGTAGTTGCATATGGAATGGCTCATGATTGGTCCAAAATCTGATGATGAAGGCCCACTATTTCTGTCTACTACCAAAGATTCGACCACTAGTGAAATCTTCCCATATGGTGATATTTTATTCTGTGAAATTGATCGGTCGGTATATAAAAAACTAGATATTATTGGTAAAAAGATTAAGTTTCCCATTTTGACAATTGTGGTTTTCGGTTGCAGTCACCACCATTCTGGCGAAGTGATGGCCGCAATTAATAAAGTCTTGGTACATAAAAGTGGGCGGGAGAAATATGCTTTTGATACCCAACAATTTAACAAATCTTATTGCTAATTTGCAAATGTCCGTGTATTAGGTTTATTTCAATGTTGAAAATGATTGTGTGTATTCTACGTGTAATCAATATTAACTTAAATGCAAATTTGCCTTGCCCCAGCCATATAAATCTCGATATTTGGGCAATAATTTTTGAAGGGTCAATGATTATAGGGGCAATCACAGTTGATTATCAGACATTCGCCCTTCTAAAATTATTACCCATATGTAATACTATTGACATAGTATGCAGGGAAAACCAATATGAAGGAAAAAACTTATTTAGACATAAAGACTCTTGTGTTACTAAATTCACGATCACGCTTTTTTCCATTGAGTCTACACGATCGCAGAAGTGTTGTGTACACTCCAATTTTTTAAACCCTTTACTCCACAGGTTTTTATGATGATAGTAAATACATGGTTTTTCTAGCCCAATCTAAAATATCATAATCTTATAGAAAAAAATAATTGAATACAATACACTTTTATCATAATCTTCATTATTTCTAGACCATTCAAGTTTATTTAAAATAAACCTAACCTAAAAATCATACTACCTTAAAGATGCTTGTGTTGAATATAGAAAAGGAAATTGACATCCTCAATCAAAATTTCTTAAAAATCGGCCAGTTGTATTGACCTCAGCTGGCTCCGAGTCTTTGAGGAGGCCTTGTTTTTCATTCAACACTTTAAGGATATTAGCAAGGATATCACCAACCTTCCATTTCCAGGCATACAAACCTTCAGCTGTAACGGCATTCTCATATTGACCACCTGCTCTAACGATCTCGTTAGGAGATGCCCCATTGCTAGCAGAATCAGTGCCATCACCAAGCTTGTGAATATTTTCAAGGAAAAGCTTTCCAAAAGCATCAACCTTGATCAAGAATCTACCAATAAATGTATTCCATGTACTCATCTCATCTCTTGGAATTTCTGGGTTAGAGGCAACCCAAATATCAAAAATGGAATCAACATTGACAACACCATTGTACAGATGATAAGCGCTGTCAAAATAATCTCTGAGTTTGATGGTCCTGTTGTTTTTATCTCCAAGAGATGTTTCTGCAGACTCCAAGTGGTTAATGGCAACTTCGAGTTGCTCATAATGAGTTTTATTAACCAACTTGATGAAATGTTTTGGTATTTGGTTTGACGATGGACCCGATATTTTATATCTTTCAACATTGAAAGACAGAACTTTGTCCTTGATACCATTGCTTATGAAAATTTCTTTCAATTGGGAAAGATGTTCAGCCAATCTTTTGGAGGCCTCCTCATCCACATCTAAGCCAAGGAAACTTCTGGAAACATTCATAATGCTGTTCATTATGTATCTGCCATTGCCCAAGGGCTTTGTAGTAGAAGGAGAACGTTGCATTGCTGAGGGAGGGAATGAATGAATGGAAAAAGAGAGAAGGAAGGGGTAAGAGCTATCTTGGGTGCAGAGATGGGGGGGGGTCTTATATACACTTTCAAATATAACAAAATGGCTAAGGATATTCTTTTGTGTATATTTTATGTGTTTGTGTTTTTTTGGAGTGATTTTACAAAATTTTGTTAAAAAACCTGTCATTGCAATGGCAAAGATATATACATATATGCTATAATAGCCAAGAAAATGACTTTATTTTAGTTGACTTTACAACCAAAGCATAAAATACGGAGTTGGCAGGATATCATCATGTAAATTTTCAATCCGCATTTTTGTTAGAAAGGCAAATAGCATAAAATACCTACTATAATTTATATTTTCCTACACTTGAAAAAGAAAAAAATAGTTTCATGAGGTTTCAATCCAATTGCATTGTGATAGAAATAAACCAAAATTTATCCTTGAAATAAAATGGGGTTTTAGGAAATAATTCAATACATTTGTTGATAATTTAAAGCACCAAATCTCACAATGCAATAATCTTTAGTATATAAAAAACAACGTTTCTGTTGATTGGTGTAGAATAATGGAAGATCCCCTTAAAATCACTTATATATACTCTACCAATATTTCAAAAATATAATAACTATATTTGAAACCAAAAACTGGGGAAAAAAGCAAAAACACCCCCAAAAAGGTCAAATTGTGTCAAAAAGATGAAGTTGAACTGCGAGTCAGGTATTGGGTTATTGACCGCCGAAAGTTTTTTTTACGGACATCATTGTCACTAGAATTCTCAGTCGGCATATTGGCCCTGCCTTTTTGTCCTGAATCTCCAACAAGCTCTTTTATATCACTAACTAACTTTTCAATCTTAGCATGGAGTTTTTGATGCTTTTGGTCATATCTCTCACGGAAAAGAGATTCGTTGTGACCAATACATTGCTTGGCAAGTTCGGGAATTTCTTTACGAAACTTGTCCACAAGTTCGGTAGCCTTCTCTATGAAAACAGAATAAAGACCAACCTTTTCTCCATTGCTATTGAAAGAGTAGGTTGTGTGTTCATAATCTCCAAAAAAACGAAAAATTGTGCTAGAAGCAGAAACGCTTCGTTGCATATCCATGATCGCACACAAGTAATCGCGCATTTTCATCTCAGTGTTGATGATTCCCACAAGTCCAGAAATATCATGGTGATGAAACCAATCATTGTCAATGTTGCACCCTGCGACTTCAAAATATTTCCTTGCATCATCCAGAAACAAGAAAGGTACTTCGATAAGCCTGGAAATAAGAGAAGATGCTCCGCTGTTTCCTGAATTCATGGCACCCTTTAGCAAACACGCCATTTCGTCCAACATTTCTGAATAGAAATATATGGTATTTTCATCAAAATTGTTGTTGCAGAGAACCAGTGGAATATGGCTAATTGTAGAGCACAGGGTCATGTACTTAGAGTCAATCGCTTCAACGGATGAGCCTTTGAGGACAGGAGTGGATGACTTCCTTTGTAAAAGGCGGCCTTTGGTTATAGTGGAAAGTCGCGAGAGTGAACGGTTCATATTGTACTTGAGGAAAGAAAATGGGATTATTATAACACTAGGAAACTCTAGAGTGTAGTGGCTGGGTGGTTTATATGCATTTTTCAAAATATTTCAGAATGGTGAAAGTTCGTTCTAGCCTATATATTTTATGTATCAATCGATGGCTATATTTTTTGAAGCTACCTTGTAAAAAAATTATTTAGATTGACATAGCGTTGGAAGATATTGATGACAGCCATAGAATCATGCTATAAGATCTGCCTTCCATCTAAGCATCTGATGAGGAGTCGATAAGACATGATTCTACCAACCTACCAAAAAAGAACTTTGGTAGAAAGTTTTTGTAGTAGAGTAAAATGATCGGCCCACTGCTTTTCAACAATGTTTTTTTTGGTTTAAATCACTGGTAGATTTTTCACAAAAAGTGAATAGACTGATGATTCCCAAGCTCCCACATTACAACAAAGCCATTAAATTTGAATATAACCAGTCTATACCCAACATATTTGCCGCAATGCTTTTATTGTTTCTGTTCACAATTAAATGGATCGATTTACTAGCTATGCATAAAGAGCTACTATTTCATACCACAATTGAAAATATGAAATTATTTGGTTCATGTACCCCTTTCCAAAGTCCTGGATGAGCTAAAGTTGGTTTCTATGAAATCTTATGAGGTAGCTTTTCCCTCTATCTACCGAATCTGGCTATATCACGACAATGTCAAGAATCTCTTTGGCAGGTTATTACAAACATACTTACCAGCCTATTTCCCCACTCCCAAATACAGTCACTAGTTCATTCAGCTAAACATTTACACACATCATAAACTCGCTATTTTTTAGACATTGGGCTCAAGTGTGCCACTGGTATTATTTTAAGAACAAGAGATGCGCCTGTGGCAAATTTTTCAATCTAAAGACTCTAACCCTCTTTTACAGCGCATTGGAAGATGCTTCAAATGTTTTCTTGTCAAAAGACCATTACAAGTCGCTCAAAAGTCGCTTCAAAGCAGTGGCATTGTCATCATCTCCTGCTTCTTCAGGACCTTGTGATAAAGCATTCTATAGTCTAAATAGACTCATTTTCAATAAACCCCTTGTTCCTAAGGACCAGTGCGCTGAAATTGTAAGCAGAAATGGGATATCTAACAGCAGCTTATTCCCAAATCTAAAAACCGTAAGGTTTAATCGTCTCCTTAAAGGATGTCCAGACCAGCCAAAATCACTTTCACTCTGTGTTTCGCAAGAACTCTAAAGAGTCTCTGTATAAGTAAAACCGCTGCACCTTTAACTCCTGACATTTTGCTCCCAATAGCACAATTCATCAATATTGAATTTTTGGCACATACACTCACAAATCTTGATAAAGTTGAAACACTAGAATCAAAAATCCATAAATATTACTATTCAACACCAAAGGACTACTATTATGATGACGCCCACAGCCGCAGAGATGTCAGTACTCCGTTTGGAAAACTGGTTCATTCTACATTATCTTTTTGCAACATAAATCACGACATCAACAAATTCTCGACCCTTATAAAACTATTTCTAGCTCTTCGGGGTTTTTACTCAGTATAGAAATTTAAAGGCTGACTTTCATAAATGGCTATAATTTTTGAAACAGCCAAAGGATGCCTTTGTTGATATAATCATAGTTACTTCTTAACATTGCATTTTTTATAGAAACTATTTGATTTATACAACTTTTGTATAAAACATATGGCATAATTTCAAAAAAGTAGGCACATCTTGATGCAATGAGGACAACCAAAACATCAGTAGAACCCTGAGAAATAGATACTATAGTTTGGAAAAAATCATGGAAATATAAACTAGTATCATTGCATATTATAAAACAAAATCTAGCAATAAGACGTATAATATAAAGTAGTGCAGTATTTCTAATTCAAACCAAACATAGGTGATATTTTTGAAGGGTATCATTTTGTGCTCAACAACTATAGGTGCAATCGCAGTTGATCATCAAATAGCCACCCTTCAATAAATCATCACTTTTATTTATTTTATATTTTAAATTAGAAGCAGGAATCATGTTGTAAAGCATAATGAATCAAGCTATAGATTATCAAACATAATGATTTTTGTAATAGTATATGCGAAACATTATTGATATTTAATTTCTTTTTCAATTAATTTGTATTAAAGAAAACCGTTTTATTTCATTCACATTTTGACGCCTTGAACAATTATGCACATAAAAATAAAAATAAAATAGAAATAAAGTCATTTGATTTTACTACAAACTGTTCTTGCACTCCTTCCTCATTTAATATTTGTACTTATTTACTTATGAAAATAACTTTTGCGTGAATCATGCTGTTTTCAAATCTAAAACAAAACCTCTTGTCCCAATTGTTTTATTAATAATTTTTAAGTTTATTTATGCTGTTTTTTGACACGTAACCTAGAATCCAATATTCATAAATCATTTATGAAATTCTTTTTCTGCCTTAACCACAACAACCACAACGGCTAATATATATTGATTTGTCTACCAGCAGGCACAGTATCGATATGGATTATATTTTTGAAGGGCACCTTTTGGTGAAATTTCACTGGTGATTAGGCATGAATTAGGTAAAAGTGAGTCCATAGATTTTGGCCCAATCATCGGCTATTTGATATGCAATTCCTGAAAACCCATTTTGCTTTAGATTGATTGATTGATTTATTTTTTACTTGCTTCTTTAGTTATTTCTCTGTAATACATTTCTACTTACATACTCACATCTATTTTTGTTATCGCTCTGACAAACACTTAACATTAGTTTTGCTCCCCTTCTTAATTCCTTTTTATGGTGAAAGTGAAATCAAAAACATAATTTTTGACTTTGATTTACCGTTAATACTCTTTGACACAATATTTTCCATCTGCAAATTTAAATATCTAAATTTTGTGATTGGTCGTTTATTTTATTTTATTTCTTGTGTAATTTTCTTTGATATCAATTGTTTATCTTTATGGCATTATCATTATCATCATCATCGCCAACATTATTTAGTGGCTTTTATCCACTCACTTTTGTTTAAAGAAAATCTTGCTTTTTCTCACCACTCCTTATTAAACCTTTTGATTTATAACCTATACCACCCTTACTGTTTACAAATCATGAGGTTTGTTCACTTTGGTTACCTGTTTTAATTTAATATACACCCGCTTTATCAATAATTTTCAACATCATCGTAATCAACAAAAATTCCATAATATATTTTTATTAATCCTATATGGGCAATAATTTTTGAAGGGTGAAAGTTTACTAGAAAAACTGGACATCCATTTGGCTGTGATTCCCCTATAATCACTGGTCCCCAAAATTCACCCTTCAAAAATTATTGCCCATATTATCAATGTTATTACTATTGCTTTTGTTGTTGATAGACTTGGTGTGTTTTTCATGATTTCCATTGGGTCAATGATTTTCTTGTTGAACTCTTTATACTAGATTTTGTAATAATATGTATAGTTTGCTGATATTTGATTTCCGTTTTTACTTTTTGTAATATTCTTTTCCTTGTAAATCTGGCCAATAACTTTTGAAGAGGACATTTTGGTGACCTATAATTATAGGCGCAATCACAGCCAAATTGATGTCCGATTTTACTAGTTAAAATACACCCTTCAAAAATTATTACCCTTCTGTTCAAATGACTAATACATGCTCAACTCCTGCCTCGCTCGCTTGTCGAATCTATTTTCCAAAAACTTCTGATTGATAATAAACACTGTTCCTTTAATTCAATATTGAGATATATTTATCCTTAAACTAAACCAAAGAATATGAGATATGCTAGAAATCAAGAGAAAAAGGCAATAGGAAAGAGCAGCAAGAAAGCAGGATTGAGAAAGGCATATCCAACTGCGCATTCTTGAATTGTGATCACCAGCTGTGGTGGGCAAATCAACATCTGGTTGGTACTGATAAAAGAAAATATAACGTCTCTATTACACTACAAACCAACGTTCACTCACGTTCGCATACATACAAATCAATCCACCCTCTTTTGCTAATTGCGTCTGCGTCCTTTCTTTCCTACGACCTGGAAGGCATTGGCTGGTGTGTCGTTGCTACTAGATTTACCAAATCCACTGTTGATAGCAACTGAATTAGCAATGTTGCTACTGAAGGTTCCGGCAGCATCTTCCTTGCGCTTCTTGACAAATTCTTCGGCAAATTGACGTCCATTTAGATCTTTGGAATAAGCATGAACTTGCTCGGTAATAATGTCGAGCGATGATTTTGGCGGGTTCAAAGGGAATGACAATAGTACTTGGATAAACTCGTCAACATTGATCCCATGGAGTCCACGCAATTTGGCACGACACCATGTAATAAATTGAAGTGATGGCGTGTGTGGCCCATTAGATCCAGATTTGCCAGGCTTTTGTTTTGCATTTCCACTACTAGCTCTACTGCTCGATGAAGCGGTTGCTGCAAATGATGCTGGAGGCGAAGAAATGGTATTACCTATTGTTCTTGGTGCGACTGCAACGCTGCTTGGCGGTGATCTCTCTGAACCATTTCGTGAACTTCCACCACGGACCAAAGGTGAATGTGCCAGAGCTGCGTTTGTCGAAGTGGATGATGTATGAGCTGCTCCTCCAGTTAGTCCACCAGGGGTGTTCCAAACGCTTCCACCTTGTGATACAATTTTTTCGCTCTGAGATTCTGTGTTGAGTAGCTGGACATATATCTTTCTACCGCTTGGTTCCTCTTTTAAGCCAGATGCCGATGTTGAAATGACGTGATTGCTCTGCTTGCTCTGGCGATTTTCATGGGCTCTTGCCTCCTCTTCTTGCTGGATCTCGGCCAGTGATTTTTTGGGAGTTGAGGAAGCGCCCTTATTACCCCATGGAGTTGAGGGCATAGTTGGAGATGGGGGTTCAATCTTTGTAGTTGTTGTGCTGCTCAATATGATTTTGGCACTCTTTGAGTTGCCCTTTTTCTGCGATTGGTTAGCGGATTTTGCCCCCTTTACAGAGTCTGCACTATCATCCTTGGTGTTGTCCTTTTGAGTTCCGCTAGACTTTGGGATGTCCTTCTGTTTTGAAAGTTCATTAGCGATATCATCTTTATCATAGACGACCTTGGGCTTGTTCCACACGTTTTTGACCTCAAGTACTGGTGCATCAATATGTGGTTTATTTGGACTTTGGTCTATTGACTCTTTCTTGTCTTCAGAGATCTTGGCGTCTTCAAGCTTCTTTTCCAGTGATTTGACATCGTCATTTACAAAGCCAGGTGTGGATTTAGATTCAACCGCCTGCGATGCATCTGCTTCAGGTTTAGCTGGTTGCTGCTGCTGTTGTTGTTGTTGTTGTTGCCCTTGACTATCTTCGCTTTGGTTTGCGGTATTACTAGGAACATTATTCCCGATATTTTCCGATTGTCCATGTACATGCATTGGCTGTTGTCCACTCAAAAGCTGTGGATCAGCTGAAATTTGGCTGCGTGTTACATTGATCTGCTCACGGATAAAGTTTAGGGCATACTCAAGACCACCCTGACGAATTGTATCGTGAACTAGTGGATCAAAGGTTTGCTCAATCTGTAGCAGATAACTTGTGTGCGCCTGTATTTCTTGATCAACGCGATGACGTTCCTGGCTCTCGAACAATTGGAATCTTTGCTGAAGCTGTATATACATATCCTGGGTTGCACCCTGCAGCTGAAGCTTCTGTTCTTCTTGTCTGAATGCAGCAGTGATCTCCATTAGCTTCTGTTGGCCAGTATGCTGAATGAGAACAATACTCTGTTGGAGTTCAATAAATTTGGTGATCTGCTGGTGTTGGAACTCAAGGATACTCAATATCTGCAATGATTGTTGAGCTTTGTTAGGATCTTGGGCCTGAATATTGGCACTTTGTCTTAAAGTGTTCTCCCGAGCATTACTCTGACTCAATTGGATGTTGTTGGAAATAGGATTAGGCTGCGCACCAGAAGTTGGGGCATCAGCCTTTTCTTGCTGCTGACTTGCCCAGATATCAAGGTGCGGTAAGTCAGATAACCTTTCACTGCCCGTCACAGGTAAGTCTGCAGTGCTCGAGGAAATACTTGCATCGCCCAGCCCAATATTCTCAGTAGATGAGAAATTGGGATCCATAATGGTAAAGTTGACAAAAGTCGTAAATGGAGTCTTGATATCATTGACCTTATAGATCAGGCTACTCAAAGGTTCGAAATCACGATCCCCAAACTTTACGTCAAGGTTAGAAGGGAAGTAACCATTGCGGTACCAGTCCTCCATATTTTCGGTAGGGAAAGGTCCTTGAATGTTTTCGTACGCATCTCGATACCACCATCTGATATTGAGACTAGATTGGCCCATGGATTGGCCCATGGTAGCGTTGGCAATGGTTTCTTGCGTTAAATCATTACGCTGCCCGGTAATGTAGCTTGGTAAAAAGCCATCATTGTCCTGTTTGGATGTGACAGGCTCACCCTGTGATAGTAAAGCACTTTTATCAACAAGATTTCCCTCTAAATAATTTTCAAGAGCAGATTGCTGTTGTTGCAGGGGAGGTTGGGCCTGAAGCGGTTGATCTAGGCCTGATGTGATAACGGATCCAAGATCATTCGAAGGCAACCCGCTTTCAAGTGACTCAAGCTCCAAGCCCTTATCATCAATACCGTCTATGCGGAACACCCCATCGGCGCCAAAGGAACCAACCATGTTACGTTGAATATTCATTCCAGCCCACATGTTTGGTCTATCATCATCAAGACCATCTTCTGCTGCAGTAGTAGGTTTCCTGCGCTCATCCTTTACGCTGCCACCATCTTGCTGCTGCTTGTGTCTAATTCCAACATGGCTTCCTCTATTATTAAGGTTGTTACCTCCTCCACTTGCAGCGGGATTTGTGTAGTTCTTGGATCTCCCACCACGAGTCCAGCTACCCCCAGATACCTGGTGACGCGCTTGTTGTTGCATATGCTGCTGCTGTTGCTGCTGCTGCATAATAAACCTTTTTGTCAGGTTGCTGTTTACGGGTCCCTTGAACAGCTATAATAATAAAGATTAGTGACATAAGTATTTGTATTCAATACCTTTTATGACAGAATAATTCCACATGTATGGAGCATATCATTATAATTAAAGTTGCTATAGATAAATACATGAATATCTGGAGCATACCTTCAACTCATCTTCAGTCATTTTCTTTAATCCAATGGGAGGATTGATGGTTGGACTGGTCGCAATGTCATTTTTAACAAAATCGATTGGCAGTTCCATAGTCTTGTAAAGGTTTAGGATGAAATCCCTAGTATAGCGGAAGGGATGAAGCTGGTCGCTCCCCTTACCTGCAACGCCAATGTATGTTTGGCTACCAGCGCTGTTGGGTGGGGATTGTTTTTCAGACTCATATTTTGTTGCTGCTGAGCCGCTGTTGTTGCCAGAGTTATGCGGCTCTTGTTGGTGCTGCTGTTGTTGTTCAGTAGACTGGCCTGTTGCACCAGGGTCGATTGTATTGCCAGCACCGCCGGCTTTAGAAGCATTAGTTGCTCCGCGCATCCTTTAACATTATTATTTACAAAATGAGGTGATCAGAAAACCATTCTTTCTTATGGGCAATGCATTTGACATTGTGCCATATAAATCGGATGTGGCACTTACCATTCGGGTCCAAAGTTCATTTTTGTTCTATTCAATTAAATAAAATTGGTGGTTAATTAAAATGCAATTGCAAATGCGCATATTCGTTTGACGACAGTAGTAGTAATAATAATAATAATAATAATAATAGCTACAGCGATATTAACAAGCTATCAGGCTGCTTACTCAGTTAAAAGGCTTTCAATAAAATAATAGCTGGTGGTTAAAATTTAAAATGAGGTGGGTAGAGTGTTCAATAAATAAGTATATCGCTTTTGTTGCTACTGTTGCTGCCTGTTGCGTTTAAAAAGTCTGTAGTATTTATAGGGGGGAGGAATAAGAAGGAAAAGAAAATTCATTTCATCACTTTCATTTTCTTTAGTGTGTTTGATTCGCTAGTGTAAAAATCTGATTTGTTGTTAACACTTTTGGCCACTACAACAACAAAAAGCTAAACAAAAAATAGACACAAGAGCCTTTAGCTTTTTGTGAATCCACACACATGGCTCGGTTATCAAATGGCTTTGATGGGTGATATTTTGTCTGGAAATAGCAAATTAAGGTTCTGGCTCATGTAAGCTGGTTTTTGCTGATGCTGCATTTTTGAGACAGCGCATATAGGCAAATGGTAGAGATGACTTTAACGACTAGTTTATAGTGGAATGCATTGCATGGCAAAAGTCGTATGCATCCAACCCCCACCCCAGCCTTTACATTAAAAACAGACTTTTCACTTGATTGCGCTAATACAAAATCATATTCATGAGCTATTTTATGTAATAGCGCCATTAGAAAAAAGAGGGATCGATAGGCCTTAAAAGTTCAAAATAAGAGACGAGGCGCTTTGACAAATTTGGGCTTACTTTTTACCAATTATGACCTGCCAGCTCAAATAGGCGCCATCTGCAAAATTTATTGGCATATACAGGAACCATTTTAGCCCTTTTGTCATGTGTGAATGCCCAAAGACTGTTTAATAGCAGTGCCTAATGCATTGGTGGCCGATCAAATCAAATTTGGTTGTTGACATAAAATCAACTGCTTGGAATTTGCGGATTCGAAAATGGCTTGTGGGTGACCAGGAGGCAAACCATAGAGACTGAAGGAAGCTGGCCAGAGGGTGGTGGATGTGGGGGAGGTATACATGATGGATGAGGGCTGAATCCATCGAATTCTTCCTCTTTACAATCGTTTTAAACGAATCCACTCATGTAAGTACTAGCTTCAATACAGCAGGATACATGCTCATCCATGTCAGGTCCAATGGATTTGACGAATCCAAAAACAAGAATCCAATAACTCCCCATACGCAATTTACATAATTTTCCTGAATTCATGTCTGACCATTCGCCATTCATTTCCTTACCCATTACTATAGTAAGGACGTCCTGTAGGCCACAAAAGCCCACTAATTTCGACTTTATCTAGTTTCGTAAAACAAAGCTTAAATTATAATCTAAAATGGCCTCGGAAGGAGATGTTGTGGTTGAACAACAGGAAGTTGTTGAGGTTGCCGTTACTGAAACCAAGGCTCAGCTTACCACTGAGGAGGCTCTCGAGCAGGTTTTGAAGAAGGCCCTTGTTGATGGTGGTCTTACCCGTGGTGTCCGTGAGGTCGTTAAGGCTCTTGACAGCAAGAGAGCTCATCTCTGTGTCCTCAACGAGGCTACTGAGGAGAAGGGTATTGCCGATCTCGTCTCTGCTCTCTGCGCTGAGGCCAACGTTCCCCTTGTCAAGGTTTCCGATGGCAAGAAGCTCGGTGAATGGGCCGGTCTCTGCAAGATCGATCGTGAGGGTAACGCTCGCAAGGTCGTCTCCGCCTCTTGCGTTGCCGTTACCAACTGGGGTGAGGACTCTGAGGGCCGCACTGTCATCCTCAACAACTTTGCCCAGAACTAGAGCACACTATCTACTGTTTTTGGTTGAATCTCTCGGGTTTTGATTATTGTGTTTACCTTTTCATTAAGCCAAATACATACATTGATTCCTCAACTTGCAATTGAATGCTATGATGCTACTAACATATATTTTATTACAAATAAGTTGGTGGAGTTCTATCTAAACGAAATAGTCTTGTTTTGCTATTTGAATGGAATATTTTGAGGATCTCATGCTCTCGTTTCGACATCTATACAGAAGTACATTGCATTAGTTTGAGGGAGGAGGAGGGCTTGCTAATTGATGCTGGAATTCTTGCGGCTACTTGCTTTTATATAGTCGCTATCGAGTTCGTGGTCATAGCCCAGCAGGTGGCAAATCCCATGCGTAAATAGCATTGGAAGCCTGTCATAGATGTTTTCATTGTGGAGCCGGCAGTCATTAAGGATGTAAGGCATGCTGAGCACCATGTC
>JANBPU010000123.1:0-47931 GCA_027575805.1 Mycoemilia scoparia | reverse complement strand
AAGCCCAAATGGGTATGGCAGCTGTTAACCCCACTTAGCTAGTGGGCTCCAGCAAGGGCGAGGGTTTTTAGTGAGTAGGAGTCTCACACTGTTCCAGAGTAGCTACTGGTTCGCCCATGATGGGTTTTCCCTACGCTAACCAAAAAAAAAAAAAAAAAGGTTTTAACTTGTCAGTTTATTATCACCAATCCTATGGATTGACAATTTCATCACAAAGCTCTGAACCTGATGACTCAAATACCAAAGAAGTAGACTACATAGGTATCCAAAATACCTATGATCCTTTAGTTACCCTAAACAAAATATGTATTGAGCCAAGCATTGACCCTTCCAACCATGCCAACTCATCTATACAAACAAGGTTTTTTACTAGAGCCTATTATCATGGGTACCTTACCATTGTTCCGGGGGAGAAAATCATTATACCAAACAAAGAGGTTTTAATCTCCTGGCTAAAGCTTGCATCTACAAAGGTGCCAGGTGAAATTAGTAATTTGTGCAATCTTGCACTGTGCCTTATAGGCCAAAGCTACAAAGAGTTTGCTTTGGCGATCAGGGGCCTTCTCCTTTCAGGACTACATGCTGGCCTAAAGGAGAAGGAGCCCTATTACCATGATTTGATCTATGCCTTCCTTATTTTAAAAAGAGAAGAGCACAATTATGATATAAAATTAGAAGTAAAGGCCGGTCTCAGAGTATCTGATATCATACTAAGGCCAGGGGGTTCTGGTGGTCCTGGGTTTATCATTGAATATAAAAGACTCAGGCTGGAAGGGGAGGCAAGTAAAGGCAAATCAACAAAGCTAGATACTTTGGTAGAAAGTGAGGCTGTAGATGCAGAAGTTGAATCTAATCCAAATCCCAAAAAGACAGCCAAGAATACTGTTTCTAGACCTAGAAATAAGACCAAGAGGACTAAAAAATGCTAATTATATACTGATGAGGAACAGCTTTTCCTTAAACTTAAAAATCTATGCTTTGATAGGATTAACCAAATTCTAAAGAAATTGTATATAGTATCTATAAAAGAAGGCTATTGAAATATATAAATAAGTAATTAAAAGATCAATTGTTGCTTATTTGTACTAAACTATACTATTATATTACTAATAAAAATATATCAACTAGTTTATGGGTAATAAAGCAATATCAACTACTATTTTAGCTATTTGCTTACCAGAGACAGTTCTTATAAAAATAAAGGAAGAGTTGTAATAGATAAGGTAATATATATTTTAATAGTTTTTTGTAGCAAATATTTCTGTATGGCTGCAAAGAGATATAATAGTATCTAAAACTGTTTAGGTATTTTTAAACTTTTTGATTTTTTTACAGTATTCTGGTTAATAGCCAATGTTGTGCTATAGCCAATATGAGTTGTAATGATATAAATTTTACAAACTGGATTTATTCAGAATTATTTAGAATTATTCTGATCAACTCTTAGTTGATCAGGGTGATCTTGAATCAATTGGAATTCTGATATATAAGTCCAAACCCTTATGATTCTTTTATTAGTTTAGTAATGCATAATGAATGGTTATTTATCTTCATCATACTTTTATTTATTTTAAAATAAAGTTGTAATTGAAAGGATTTAAAGAGTCTATATTGTTAACTATTTATATTTATTTTGAATTATTTATTCCTATCTAAATTCATCCTAGATGATTTATTACTTACCCAGTTCTCATTATTACCTTTCTTATTTATTTAGAGTCATCCTGAATAAATTATTCCATTCTGCTTTTCTTGCATCCTTGTATTTTTCCTTCCTTTCCATTTTGATCAATTTTGAACTGCTTTGAATAAAAGTTTTTTAGAAACAACTTTCTTGATAGTTGAGGATCATTCTGAATGACCCTAGTCTGTTGGTTATTTTATTTTTATTAAAAAATAAAAAATAAACTTCAAACAAATTATTTTTTAAGCAAGCTTTTATTAGTATACATGTGCTTGATGGTATTTAATATCATTTATACTTGTTGTAAAGTATGTGGGCTAAAAAAGTAATGAAAAATATGTGAAATCAAAAATTTGGGAGTTAAAAAATGATGGTTACATGAAGTGATCAAAAAATGGAATCAGTGTCAGTGCTCCTTTTTTTGTGTATGTGTGTGCAAACTTATATGTGTGCACACACCTATGGCCATTAATCAGTGGTGATTGTCACCCCATGACAAGCGGCCACAAAAAGCCAGCCTTCATAAATTACTACCCATATGTTTTGGGTAGTGTTAATGGTATTATCCTGTTAACCTTTTGAAGGAGACTTTAGCATTAAAGCAGTCAGCATCAAGTTGTTTAATTAAAAACACAACATCAGTACATTATTTGAAACAAGCACACATATATTAGTCCTTTCTAATTATAACATTTTTTGACTATTAAAAAAAGAAATTTTAAGTTTATGAAAAATAAATAATACAAGCATTTATTATAAAAACTAGGCGAGAATATGATGTTTAGCTTTTGTCTTCATCTTCATCACTTGAATCATCAAAGATTGCATCAAATAATTTCATCTCGCTTTGGTTATTAGGAGGTCTTTTTGTACCAACATCTTGATCTTTTGTTTGTGGCTCTAACGGCTCCATTTTTAACTTTTTGGGATCACCTTGATGAGCTGTTGCCGACAACGATGAGGAAGACAATGGTTGTGGTTTAGAGGTATTTTCAAGCAGCACGGTCTGTTCAAAAAAGTCGATTGCTTTTGGTCTCTTTGATTTATTTTGCTGTGGTTTACTATCAATTTTGTGGTCAAGATTATTCGATGACTTTTGTTGTGGAAAACCCTGTTTAGAAGGATATTCATGGCTATCCACGGATTTATTTGGTGCGCCATTAGTATTTGAATTTCCCTGTGGCTTTTGGTCCCAACAACTTTTATTGACTTTCCCGGGATTCTTGGTAACATTATTGGTGTTGGTGTCATTTGTAGAAGTTATAGAAGGTTGCTGAACAGATGTTTGTTGTTGCTGCAGTGGTGGTGGTGGTGATGGCATTAAAGGGCTAGCTGATACGAATTGGGGAATGGGCATATTGTTCTTGTTGCTATCTTCACCTTGAGTTGTAGGATTGGGTTTAAGCAATGGGAGATTGAACCTTTTTGATAAAAGCCTGACTGGTGTCCAATCGGTCACAACTCTAGTTAGTCTCCCAAACATGTTCATTTTGGCAGCACTCATTCTCTGATCATTATCTATGTGATCTGTGTTAGAAACAATTGCTTCAGCGCTATCTTGAGTACTTTCTTCTTGTGGATCAGTGGTTGATGCTGTTGTGAATCTATTTGCCATTACATCTGCCATTGGTCTAAAAATTCGTGCTGCCTGATAAAATTCCTCAAACACATTCATGATATCTTCACCGCCATCCCCACTATTTTCGAGGTTGTTATCTGGTTTTGGTGCTGAAGGAAGTGTGGTGGTCAAGTTGGCACAAAATTCAAGATATTGTTTGTAACGCTCTTGTTTTTCGGGATTGTCCTCAAATGGGATAAATCCTTGTAAAGCATTCTTTGCATCTTGGACCGAAACTTTTGGAAAATCTTTTGGGGGAGGATTGCTCGTTTGTTGATCTTTATTTTTTTCTTCAGTGCCGTTGATGCCATATCTTTTAAGAACATCATGCTTTGTAAGTCCTTCGAAGTTTGAATCGCTATGACCATGCTGTTCTCCCCTTGTATTGATATCAAATGCTGGAGCATCTGATATGTTATCTATATCGCCAAGATCATCTGCTCGTAATCTCTTCTTTTTCTTTGATTTAAACAACGTGTCCCCACCAGCGTCTTCTTCTGGGTTTTCGTCGCCTTCAGCAAAGCTCAGAGCATTTGCATTGACCCTGACCTTCTTTTTCTTTTTCTTGGTCTTCTTTGTCGTTACCGTATCCCTATTAAAGCAATGACCAGTTTTATTATTGATTAGAAAGATATAAATGTCGGTTTAGAGCTAATTGATAATAAGTAAGTCAAAGCTAAAATATTTAAACAACTTACTCTTTAGACCTGGTAGCAACTTTGGAATCGCCCCTGTCACTGTTATTATCAGCTTCCATGACTTTCTTGATTTTATTTTCATAAATCTGTTGAGACATTGCAGCTTCAAATGCAACTTTTTCTTGGATATCTCTACTTTCTTCGAAATCCTCTGCATCCATAAAATCTTCGGGCCTAAGCTCTTTGGCCTTTTGTGCCCGATTAGACCGAGATGATACAAACTGTGAAGGCGCCCATCCTTCTTTTGATCCGACAGTGTTGAAATATCCAGCACTGAAACCGCCCTTAAATGCTCCATGTAAACGTTGTCGTCCCTTTTCATCAACAACCTGTTTATGCAAGAATATCCGTGGGGGAGGGAGGATTAGTTAAATCTACGTTGATGTTAATTGTTTGTTTTAATAGAGTGTATATGGACTTACTATTTGTTTGGATAATGGAATCGATGGAGATGTGGTTTTATTAATAGTCAGGAACGAATCTGTTTGGTCAATGTCATCATCTTTGATAGAATATTTAGTTTGACCGCGAATTCCTCCCCCTGTTAGAATGTCTGTATATTTGACTTTACGATATTTTTCATTTTCATAGTTTCGATCTGACATGACTATTTTTCATACGTGAAGGATGTAATTGAATATGTTGGTTGTGTGTATTGTACACTTATTTTCACCTCCCAATAAAAGTTCAAAACAAATTTATGTAATCATTCTGATTGATGGTGATTTATGGGTATTGTATTGAAATTTGTGATTTTTAAAGATTTATTATAACCCTGAGATAGCTTAGTCTGCTTTAGGATAATGTATTTAATTTATCTATTCTAATTATCAACCCCTTGCTACCTTGTTATTTGGTATTGGGGTTATTCTGGTCATATATGAGTTTATACGACATATAACTAAGTTTCAACTTTAATGCTGTTGAGTGAAAAGTAACTGCTTTACCTTTGTACCTTACATAAATCCTGCAAAAAATGATATAAAATGGTTTAACGAATCATACATTTTCTAAAATGTATTATCATTCTTTTTTATTCTTGGGGTGAAAACCAAGTGCATAAATGGATGACGTTCTTAAAGAAGGAGAATGGTGGCGCTGGGTATATTAAAAGTTCAAACCAACTTTTATCTCTCCTATTCATGCTTAACAAAACCACGACAAAAAGAGCATTCCTGTAATACAATTCCCCACCATAATGCATTGGTATTAAGATTCTCAAACTTGACTATAAATTTATTCCAATCATAGTAATCATTATAGAAGAAGGTTCCATTGCATTAAATCTTGGCTTTTCGCCATAATCATTCACTTCTCAAATAGTAATAATAGCAACGAAAATAATGCTTGACTTAACAATACCGGCAAAGATGTGCATAGCAAGTCAGTGAATCCATGCATCATGCAAGAAAGGAAGAAGAGAATCTTTTTTATATCTCTTTCTTATTCTCCTTGGTTCAAAAGTAACATATGACTGGCTCAATCCAACACCAAGAAGGTCCAGTTATTTGACGCTATCATAGGATCAATAAACGCTATTGCCTTTTTTTACGGCACAAAGATATATATATATATATATATATAATAGGCATAATACTTTGTGTTACTAACCAAGAACAGTTTTATGCTTAAACAAAATAAAACAATTGGGGTAACTGTTATCGGACATATCATTTTTATGTGATTGTGTAGGCGGACTAAAAATAGACATCCTTTAAAAACACATTTTTAATCATGCAAAAACTTGATGTGCATGGGCTTGTTTGTATGCAAGTGCCATAAATAATAGGCTTTATTGCAATTACTAAATTTGTCCTAAAAATGCGGGGTAAGTGTGTGTGTGAGGGGGTAAAACAATAGTATCAATAGCGCGCGATTGGATATAAAATTAAACTACAAAGGGCGTGTGGAAATTGTGCATGAATAATGTATGTGTAGTGGTAGAAAAAGGATAAAGAAGGTCACCACTTGCTTTCAACAAACCTTCTTCACAACAAGGAAGACCAAAAAAGTCAAAGACAATGATGAAATGGGCATATTGTTGTAACGAAGATGGTTTATTGTAGAATAAACCTCTATTTAATATTACCTATCATACGGGCGATTATTGTTTGAAGGATGAAAGTTTACTAGTAAAGCTGGACATCCATTTGACTGTGATTGCTGTCCTTATAACCATTGGCCTCCAAAAAAAATACCCTTCAAAAATTATTACTCACATGATCAGATTACACAGGACCTTTGTCAAAAATGACTCCCTAAGGATTGCATATGAAATGGCTGGGGTTATTGGGTCAAAATCTAATGAGGATCCGTTTCTAACCACCATGCATGCATTTGACCACAAGTGGCTTCTCGCCATACATCCATACATACATCCATCCATAGTGTGTTGTGGGTGGTGGTGGATGAGCAGCTTTGCTTTATTACAACAAAGGAGCATGCGAAAAAGCCCATCTCTAGCAGAATGATACTGACTTTTTAATTTTCAATAAATAAAAAGTTGTTTCTATTATTTATTGTGTCAATTAAAAGGAAAGTAAAAAGAAATAAGCTAAAAATAGAACCAAAGATGATTGAATATTCCCGACGATGTCCTTTTTTTTAAATTACACCCTTTATATTCTTTTTGGTCATTTTCGGACACTACAACTACAACAACAACAACAATAACAACATGAAAAAAAGAGAGAAGAAAGATGGGCTAAAGGATTGAAAATAAAAATATTTGAAAGAGTCTTTGGTTATGTAGTTGATCGATTTTCTGGCTCGCTATTTACAAAATAGTAATACTTGTCATTAACTCTTAAATATAAAAGCAAATATATCTATGTATGTATATAATAAGAAATGTATATTTATCCGGAAAACACCTTCATCATTTGTTCTTTGATAAATCCTTTAGCCATTGATGAGCTTGCCTGTCGGGTATTTGGCAAAGCTGGCAATAACCAAATCTTTAGTCTTTGTTGGATCAAAGAAACGAAAAGCCAAAGAGTTCAAACATGACTTTATATTTATTAGAGACTAAACTGGAAAATACCCCGAAAGGTTCTCCCTCATCCAATCCTGAAGCCAATACACAACAGCAGTATAAAGAAAAGGGCCAATAAAAAAGAACAGTGTCCATTTTAAAATAGATGGGTTTACAAAGAGTGGTAACAGCAAATGGTCAATGTTAATACTAAATGACTTTGCATATCGTCATTGTAGCTATTCCTTTCAGAGAAAGAAAGAAAGAGAGAGAGAGATCTGCCTGTGTGTGTGTGGAAAGTAAAATACAAATAGAGTCAAAGATGGTTATTTTACTTGGATACGAGCGGCATGAATGTGGGGAAAGAGAGGAGAATGGATGTTCTTTCGCAGTAAAAGCAATAACAATTAAGGTTAGGGGCGGGCGGGCCTTTTAAGAATTTGTCCTTTTTTTCGGCTAGTTTTTTGATGTTAAGAACATTTGTTGGGTTGCTTAGGACATTTTTATAGGCATTAACAGCGCTTGATAATCCTAGCTGGAAATATATACATATAAAATAGATACCAAATAATTGATGACTTGCATAACCTTACTATGTTTGGAGAGGTTAGTCATTTTAATATCTACCCCTGCGTTTGCGTGTGGGGTTAATGATCTTGTAACCGAGGTTACTGTTTCTTAAAGAGGGGTGTCCTCTAAATATTATAACTACAAGCAATCTACCATACATACATGTGCATTTGGCTAGTTGGGGGTGGTAGAGACATATGGATCATAATTTTTGAAGGGCACCTTTTGGTGGTGGTCAACGATTAAAGGAGAAACCACAACCAAATGGGTGATCACCATTTGTTAATAGATGGCCACCTTTCAAAAATAACCCCTCCTCCCCATATGACGAGATTTCATCAAAGCTCAAACTAGAACGATCTTTGAAATACCTGTAAATTTTAACTGAATGGGTTCTAGAAACCGCCCTCTGTGCGTATACAAAGGCTTGTTTTCACAGATCCGTTGAGTTCTCAACAAGGTTATTTTTGATCTATCTACATTCTGCCCCCAATTTCTCTCTCTCTCTCTCTCTCTCTCTCAGGATTCTACATGAGATCCAACAAGCCTTAACAAATGACTCGATTGTGGCTGTGTATGGGAATTGGAGTGTAGAGCTCTCTGTTGGTGTCATTCCCAAGAATAATGGGTGATATCTCTGCAAGGATCAGCAGTATGTACTTTATCTGATTATATTGCAACTCCAATTGTTTCGATTGTTATTGTTATTGTTGTTGTTATTGCTGTGGTTTTTAAATGAAGGAAGAGAAGGAGGAGGAGGAGGAGGGGGGGACTTGAAACTGGACTTTACCTAGTTTTTTAAAGATTAAATGCTATTCGGTATAGGCCATAGACAGACAGACATACAAACAAACAAATAAATAAATAAAAGTCACAAAAAAATGGCTTACATACCCCCATGGGAATTGAAATGCATTTAGACTGCTTTTGTATTGTGTGGAAATGAGGGATGTTACCAACTGGTCATAATAGTGTTAAGATTCACATATGCCTCGGGGCTATCCTTTTATGTATACGAGGGGTTATTTTTGAAGGGCTAGCAGCTTTTACTAGTAGGCCAGTAGTTTCAACCTGCATACCTACCAGCCTATATTATCGTTGACCAACACAACATCATGCACTGTCTGCATTTAGTAGCCCTTCGAAAATAACTACCCATATGTAACTGTCTGTCTGTCTGTCTGTCTCTCCGACATAATCCATCCTACAATTGTTTTGCCTGAGTATCCCAAAAGACAATGAAGTTTTGGTTAAGGACACAACGTAAATGAAAAATGACATTGTTTAAAGGATATGCATTTAAATAAATGGTGGAGTTTTCTCATCCTCTAAAAAGGGGCGGCGGAGGTGGTAGTACTAAAATACATTCCCCCCCCCTCCTCCCTGGATACTAGCCAATCATCAACTGAGGCTCTAGCCAAAATGTGTGAGGGTTATTATAATGGGCTGGTCTGCAGGGAATGTGTGAGGGTATTATCACATCTGCCTGTTTCCCTTTTTGTGGAGAACTACTACTAATACTACTACTTGCCACATATGCAAATGTATGTGTGATGCTGGATTGAATTATGTTTGGTTCTTATTGGTAGTTATTCTCCTTAACAGATGCATTGAATGCCGATAATGGCGATGGCAATATGCAGCTAATATTTTTAAATTTGATAAAAAAGGGTTGGTTTCAGACAAACAGACAGACAGACAGACAGATGGAAAAAAGAAGGGACATGGTATCCGAATACAGACATACGCAAACGCACAGATAAAATTTTATTTTGAGGACTTGGCAGATGTTTTATTGCCGTGTTGCTTTAGCGCCCTAGGCTGGTATGGTAGCTGTAGCTGTAGCTGTAGCTGTGGAATTTATTTCTATTTCTGGGGGTGGCGTTGACCACATGATATCATAATCCGTGGAAGCAAGCAAGGAATGGGTCGAGGAGGGATGAATGGATGAACGGACAGCAGAAGGCAGGAAATTTCGAATACAATAACGATAAGGGTAAAGTAAGGTCATATGAGATGATGGATATAGTTTCAAGGTAGCACTTGCTTTATTATAATGCATTGAATGTCAAAGCAATCTGTTGTAAATAATAATTGCATGCAATTAAGGAAGCATCCACCAATGTCTAACATTTTAATAGATGGACAGCTGGCAAGATAAGTTGTATAGAGATAATGCCATGAATATTCGGCTGGATGAACACAGCAGTGCCTTCCAAGTCACCTTCTTTCCCTCTCCGTATGTCTGTCTGTCTGTCTGTCTGCTATTGCGGTCACCATGAAAATAACAATTGCAAGTGCAGTGGCGGCAAATATAAAAGGCCAAATACATTTGGTTTGGAATTACTAATCCAATTGGGAAGATATCGGTGACTATAAACCACCACAATCTGGCTAGTGTTATTGTTGTTATGTCTGTGGTTGATTCAGACACTCAAGCCTTTTATCCATATTGGAAGATCTACAATTTATACAAATCTGGGTAGGTCGGCCCAAACCAAGCAATGATTTATTTATGTATGCGAGGACAGATGACCCGAATGATCAGCATGGATATTAATGTGAAAAATGACAAAAGTGTCCCGACTACTTTGGCTGTTTCTTGCGATTTTTACAGCTATGAAGAAGGGGAGAGCTCAGTATAATTATAACTGAGACTTTATCTAGATGTGTCTTTTTGTTATGATTATTATTATTGTTATTGTTGCTGTTGTTGCTGTAGTAATGAGGATGGAGATAATGGTAGGAGGATTGGGATGATGAAACACCTGCTTCAAGCAAATGCAAGGAAGAGATAAATGGAAACAGCCACTATTTGGCTCATGGGATTTTATCCATCTTCCCCTGTACTGTTACCATGCAACTAAATCTCGAGCCACATATACGCCGTCTTTGTATCTGTTTTAGCTCCTGGTATTTTTCTTGTGCATTATTATTGGTTTTAATCAAGAACCCATCCACATCGACTATCAATAGAAATACAGTCTGTAACGAGCTGTTTCAAAAAAGACAATCCAAAGAGAAGCATTGTTTATTCGAGTGGACTTTTTATGTGTGAGTACACAGCTGTTATACGGTTGGTGACCGAAGTCTGAAGAAAGAGGGTATGCAAGCATATATTTGAGGCAAACTCCCATTATATTGTTCCTGTCTATATGGTCAAAATTCACAAGGCCCTGGGCTAAATGGGTCCCCCAGGAGTTGCACCTCAAATGGCTGGTCACTAGTGAAGTTCTACCATATGTGTGTATACGCATATTATGCATTAACGTATGTGTAAGTTTGTAGATGGATAGAAATGGGCCCTTTATTGTTGCTATTATTACTATTATTGGAATTGACATTTGGGTTGTAATTGGCTAGAAATTAAATACGCCCAGAACCAGTTTATTTCTTAAAGAGGACTACAAGAATGACATTGATGATGATGATGATTGCCAATTAATTGCTGAGAAAAAGGACAATATAATTTTCAAAAATGCTTCCCTCCTGAGTAAGATAATTTGCTTTTTAAAAATACAAATGCCGAAAAAAAAAAAGAGAGAGAGAGAGAGAAAAGAAAAGCTGGTTTAGGAATTGGATTTTTGGGTGTGATTGTGGGTGTGACGGTGGCACTTGAAAACGACTACCATTCTTGGATTTAGCTAGTATCTGTGTCTCTGCCCATAAAAAAGTCATTGCAATTAGTATTATTTTCTACGATGCGTATCTTGGCAGGTGAGTTGTGAGAATTTTCCATTTGCGACTGTTTTTATAGTATGGAGTATGTGTCTAGTGTCAAGAAAAAGGGGCCCTTTCTGGTTTAGGACCGGGATTTTTTAAATTTAGCCATTACTTGCATCCTACACAATGAAATACGATACATATAAATAATGCTTAGGGGAACCAACCAAAATACCGATGAATTCCCAAAAGATCTTGTGTGTGCGTATTGCTGCTATGACTGTGTGAATATCTGATATGATAATAGTAACTGTTATCTTTGGCTGTTTTGTTCAGTAAGAATGTGTCATGGAATATGGTTCATTATTTTTGAAGGGGTAATTTTTACTAGTAGACCAGCTTCAGCTTGCATATTGACCGACCTATAATATCTTCGATAATATTAATTTAGCCCTTCAAAAATAACCACGTCCATATGTCTGTGAATTACATTCTGAATTTATACACTGTGATTTTTAACTTAATAACTTTAGGGATGATATGTTATGATATGATGTCCAGAGAAAAAAACAAATAAACGGATTTTTATTTTTGTGTATATATGACAAGACTAAGAGAGTAATAAAGTGTGTGTTTAGTAGTGGGGTGTAACTAACAAGTATGTATGTGCTACATTGTGAAATTATGCTAATAGCTGTATGTACAATAAATGGCTTTGTTTGAAAGAGATGTAGGGGATTGTGTATAGGAGGTTATTTTTCAGTTGGATGGAAAGCCTTAGAAGCTCGGTGTTCTGGTGGTGGGTGGTGGCATCATTGAAAGTCCGGGGGGTCCATCCCCTCGTGGTGGTGGGGCCACTGCCGCCGGTGCTCCTCCATGGTAATGCTGGTGGTGATTGTAATAACTGGCAGGAGCACCGTGTGGCAGGGGAGGGATGGCCTGTTTGAAAGCGCTATGAGTAGCAGCGGTGGTCAGACCTTGACCGCTGCCCCCCATGGAGGACGACGATGATCTTGACCTTCCGCTGTTGAAGGCTGTCGAAGAAGACATAAGTGATTGGAGTTGGGCACGGTCTCTAGGGACAATCCAAACCTGGCAGTCACTGGGGAGCTCAGGAATCGTAACTGGCCCATTGCTTCCCATTCGGTTGATTTGGTATACTTGGAGACCAGGCATCACATTTACTAGTTGCCCTCCGGTTAAGGGGCTGGTGTTGCCGCCATTTTGTTGGCCATAGTACTGCCCGTGGTTGTTGTGGGGGTGGTGGTAGTTATTGGAATGGGCTGTCATTGTTGGGGCGGCTCCTGTTGATTGTCTGGGTGGCTCTGCATCATCAAGGGGCGAGCGTCTGCATGGTTCTGGGTGGCAAAGCAGATTGTCAATTGTCGTTTTTGGCGATGCCGATGCATTGGCGTTCTTTGATAAGATGCTTGATAACCTTCCATCACTGACAAACTTTGGTGAATATGAAGAAGGCATATATGGGTGATAACGACCGTGTGACGGTGGAGTCGCCGCACTTGAACGCTGTGTGGATATTGAAGATGTCTGTGGTGGTGGTGGTAATGGAGCTGCAGAAGCCGAGACTGAGTAACTCAATCCCGGACAATAGCTGTTATTGCTACCTGCCGAGCTGGTAGAAATGCAGGTAGGGGCTGTTTGTGATGGAGGTGCGGGCAATGTGCTGAAGCGGGGTGAGGACTTGGACATCGATGGGCTGCTATTATTGTTGTTGCTATTAACATTTAAATGGTTTCCGTTAGAACATGGAGACCCATGTGCTGATGTAGAAGAAACTGAACGGCGAGTCTGTCCATTAATATTTGTGCCTCGCTGTTGTTGTTGTTGTTGCTGCTGCTGGTGGTGGTGGTGGTGACTATTATAATCTACTATACTAGAAATGTTTGGCAATGTGTTGGATTGGTGGCCTGCTGTTCCCATAGCCCTTGCTCCATCAGTTGCTCTTGCCCGTGAGTCCATCTGTGGGGAACCTTCTGTTGTTGTTGTTGTTGCTGCTGCTGCTGCTGTTGGTTTTGATGTGGTGGTAGCCTTGTCAGTCTTGCGATAAGCCACTGTACTCAACGATGACTCCGACCCTTGGTTGTTTCTTCTGCGACGGCGCCGACGACCGGCTCCGTTTGGTCCCATAGCAAATTTCTCTGGAGAGTTAAGAAGCTGCTCCTCAAAGTCCTGCTTGGCTTGGTGCTGCATCTGGCGGTACTTTTCCCTGATCTCTGCTGATTCTCTGCGCCATAGGTCGGCAACCATTCGTGACACAGCAGACTGGTTTAGTGTTGGGTATAGCTTGGTGATTTCTTTGGACTTGTCGCGGCGGTACAGGATAAAGCTGTTAGCTGGTCTAGTGGTGACTATTGGCTTCTCTTCGGTCCGAACCGTTTCAAGGCGCCAGCCAAGAGCAGCAAGTTTGCCTTGGATATCCCCAGCAGTCTCTGGATCCGAGGACTGGTTGTCTGCAGGGCTGAATGAAGGTGAGGCGGAACCGTTGATAACTGGGGTACCAACAGTGGATCCAGTAGTTGCTGTTGTGGTAATGGGAACACCAACAGGATTGCTAAGTCCTTGTTGGAAGGAGCCTGATGGAGTTGGAGTACGTGGATCGTGGGCACTAGTATTGGTAATGTCATTTATGAGGCTGGATACGTCCATGGAGGACGATGTATTGGGAATGGCTGCTTGGGCATGCATTGTGTAGGGTGTTGGAATGCGTGTATCTCTCTAGGCTGTGGAGGAATAATTTAGCAAGTAAATTTGGATAGTAGTAGAAATCCAGATAAAGGGGGAGAAGGAAATTGTAGTAAAGTGTAGAAATCCAGTTTCGAGTGAAGAGAATCAACTGATGTGTGTGTTTGTGTGTATAAAAATATACTTGTAGGAAGCTGTGTGTGTGTGTGTGTGTGTGTGGAGGGGGGAGGAAGAGGAAGATAATTAATGAAAGCCCAGGTTATGGTGGTGGAGGAAGCCAACTATTTATAGGCGAAAATCGTAAAGAAAGGGAGCCACCACGGCCATTAAGCCCGCGATGCTGTGACGATGAGTTCTTGCTGCTAGTATTCAACTAGAAAATTACACATCTTTGACAAAGAAACTGGAATATACGCTAGTTGCCGTGGGTGTGTGGGTGGTCTGCACACAGAGATATGAACCCTTCTCCATAGTTGCAATAGTGCCTGAGCAAAAATATATGCGTATGGGGTGGGCACAAGAGGCGGAGGGGGTAAATATCAGGTGTACTCAAAGGGGTAATGAACCCTGCCATACGTTGGATGTGGAGCATAAGGACCAAAATGTAAGATATGTGCCTGGTGTGTGGGTGGATACGCATACATACATCTAAAAGAAAGGGCTGGCTGAAAAACTAGAAAAGGTCGATCTGTCGCCCATCTCGGTTGTCTATCCTTTCTTGTCTTTCTGGCCAACAAATGAAATGCATGAAAGCCATTTCGGCGTGGTTCTCAGCACAGGTCTATTAGATGAACCATGCCACCCCCGGTCACCTCCAACCTTATTCTCTGCATGCCTCCCCCTCTTACATATCCACCTCCGCATTAACAGCAGCAGCAGCAGCAGCAGCAATACTCAACCTCAGCCTCCTCAAAGACCTTATCATCCTCTAAGGGTTTAATCCGACCCTCTATGTCCTTTCCTCGGTCTAATTCCATGTCTTTGGAATTCTGCCCCCCTTCTTCTGCTGCTGCTGCTGCGCCAGCCACACTCTGCCTGCCCACCGGATTCATTGTTGCCACAGTTCTTCTGCTTGTAGAGAGAACACTCTGCCGTTTCTAGCTATATTAACTACATGCCAATCAGAGACAAGCATTGAAATGTCCCTGAGAGAGGATGACCACATAGCGATGCTAGACATGTGGGGGACAATATCCAGGTACCAAGAAGTACCTCATAGCTTTCATCAAGCCATGGAAATATAATCCTAAGCTATGTTTCCAAGCAACAGGAAAATGGACAGATACTTTGCAAAGGAATTTCACCACCTTCTCTTCTTCCTTAATCTCGTCTAAAGCCTCTTCAGATCCAATTTTCTCCCTAGACGGACGTCTACTCACACAAGCACGACAACAGCCATAAATCTTTTATTTTGAGCACCGTGCAGGCTTTGATTCCTTCTGCCCGTACAGTATTAGCAAAAGGGCCCTGAACATGGACGGACTTGTAGCGTCTGCTGTAGTGGTAGTAGCAGCAACATTAGTAATTAGGTGCACCACTGGAATTTCCATCGGAAATGCCAGTCCTGACTCTTCGGAGCCGCATATATATTTGCAAACATGTGGAGCCTAATTCTTTGGTCAATGTGCCATACTCCCCCCCCCTCTTCTCCCTCCTCAAAATGTAAGCAATGTTGAAGCTAGAACTAATATTTGTATGTTTCTTGTGTTCTCTCTCTCTCTCTCTCAAGCCAAGTTTCATCAACTCTTTCGCTGATCCACAAAGCAAAACAGCAAAGCGTGCTCTCTTGTAAGGCCAAGCAAACAGCCACAACCAAATTATTCCACAGTAACAATAAAATGCATTTAAATGTATATATATATATATATACATGGGCTAATAAGGTTGTAAAGTGTGGCTAGTGTATAAACAAACGACTTCTTGAGTGCTGTAGGACTCTCCTCACTCTCAGCCACAACCGCGACATCAACCATAAAAGCAAAAACAACAACAACAACAACAGACTCTACTACAGTAAGGTTGTTATTATCAGACCTTTTGGTTTGTAAATGTGTATGTGTGCAAAGTAAATGTAATAAACTTTAACTAAAATATTCTACGCTTTTCATTGATCTCATTGCCCTCTTTTATGAAGTTGATAGCAAAGTCAGTATTTATGCGGAAATTCAGGGTATAGAAAGGGCAAGAAAACAAGAGGTGTTGTTGTTTATTGACCGACTTTTATCTGTGTTTTGTATAGCCGTAGCAGGATTATACAAAAACTCTTAACATCAGACCAGATAATATCGAACCTTCTTAAAGCAAAAAGCCCACACTCTATACCTTATGATAGCCAAAGAGACTACTTTAAGGAACTACTATCTCGCGTATTACAGAATTCTTTAATGGCCACCTTATATAATGGAAAGGACATTGGCAATAAACAAACATCAAAGAGAGCCATCCAACATAATAACAGTTCTTCAAAGCTGGAGTTGAGATCGATCGCATATGCTTTGCGCCAGCTGGTTTGGTTTGGTTTGGATTGGCTTGGCTTGGCTTGGCTCGACAAAGCTTCTTGACTTCCCTAAAACCCACAGTCATGTAGTATCTGGTTGGAGGTTCGAAACGTCTTGGTGGTGTTGTGTACATAATATATATCTTTAAAAAGGCTTTCTAAACTGCCGCTATTATCGCCTGAGGAGATTAGGTGGAGGATATGGATATTCTAAATGCCACCATCACCACCAAAGGAACTGTTTATATGCTTATAGAAATTTCATTTTTAGCAAAGAGTTCGCTGCGAAGCCTGTTTTAGAATGGCACAAGGGACGCATACATATGGGCGCAGAGAGAGAGAGAGAGAGCATAAGTAGAAACTTGTTTATTATAAAAATGCATGCAAATAGGCGCTGTTCTCTTGCCGATCTTTATGTTTGTCAAAAATAGCAAAAGAGAGATGTATCGAGCCACGATACACAGTCAGGATAAATATTTGTTGGAACACGATGTATCGTTTTGAGACTTTATCCTTAGTCCATACTGGTGGGATTTATATATAATGTAGTATAATACAGGCTGTTGACAACATGTCAAAGCAAATATACCGAGCTGGCTGATGATGACGATGAGGAGGAGGAGGGCTTTTGTGCCAGACCAAAATATATTTGGGGACTATAACCCTATCCATGTACACACAGCCTCCATACAAGATCGACAGGCAATATGTTGCACCCATATAGCGCAAACATGGGCTTTGTGGATGGGGCATCCCCATATCAATCTATGCCTTTTAGAAACCACACACACACACACACTGCGTGCTAAAAATACTCAAAGCTAAACAAGGTTGTTGCTCATGGCAATCTACAAAAGGAAAATTACCAAAAGAGACTCTTTATTGGTGGTAATTTGTAATAGCTGTATGGGCTTTGAGGCAAGTCGATCACTGACAATGCACAAGTGTGTGTGTGTGCGAGAGCAGACCCCGTACCACTCACAACACAGCCTGTCTCACTCTCTATCAGCACTTTTGACACTGAGCGAAAAAAACAGGGTCAGTTCGGTACATAAAAGAATTTTACAGGCCTGAGTGTGGTGGTGTGCTAATTAACGTCTCTAATTATAGCAGCAAAAATCTTTCAAATCCCCGTGACTTTAGATGGGAAGCCCAACCACCATTCAGCGTATTCTTTTGCCTATCTAATCAATAATCCAAAGTTCGTTTTATTGAAGCAATGAATGAATCCTTGACATTGTCATTATTACAAGGTTAGTGTTAGTATATCCTTATCTCTGGAAGATACATAAAACCAGATATAGACATGGTCAGTATTTTTCCATAAAGGCGTGGTTTGAGAGTCTTTTATTATTACTTGACAATCATCCAATCCTGTTACACAAAAACAACAACAACAGCAGCAGCAGCAGCAGCCAGCATTCTAATGAGCCCGAAAGGAATATCTTGTCAACAAAAAAATGGACAAATAGTGGCCGGAGTCTGTGGTCTGTCAAATACAACAAGACAATACCCAACCACCACAGCCACAAATGATAATAACAAACAATCAGCACAGATAAGACAGTATTTTAGGGGTTGCATCTGCACCAATTCAATTGTTCTTCCCACCCACACACACGCTCTCTCTTTCTCTCTCTCATAAAGTCCATTAATTATTAAATATTGGACAATCGTCGCCACCACCAAGGGCATTTTTCATTCTTGCCCCTCATTCCTTTTTTGTAATGAGCCCGCCACACCAAGAGAAGGAGCCGCAATTAATAAAGCTTTAAGCTCTTTTTTTCCCATTTCACGGGCTTGCAGAAGTATGCATGGCTCAAGAAGGGGCATCCAGTGGTGGTGGTGGTGGTGGCTGTTGTAGCGATGACGGATAATAAACATCTTTCTGCTTTGACTTGATTTGTCTTGTCTTGTCATGTGTCTTGTGTCCAAAAAGAGCCATAAACAAAACGAACATTGGTATGTCCAGTAGCCAATATTGCGTTGGTGTTTGTGGTGGTGGTGGTGATGCTGTAGACAAGAATAACAGAAAGATTGTAGATTTTTGAATGGATTGAAATAGTTCTCATGATAAAGGAAATTGATCAACACCAATAAATTGTGAATGTGAAAGAGGGTTATCGTCAAAGAAAACAATTTAGTTTCATTCACAGCAACAATAGAAACGTGGATCTTGTGTGTGTGCCTAAGGGACAACACAAAAGCAACAATAGTAACTACAATTTAATCACAATGTAGACAGACAGGCACATCCGAATTTATTTGCTTCCAATAGGCTGGAAGATTGTGTGGAGGTTAAATGTGTTTTATATGCATCCTGATGCATTATTGTTGTGGCGAATGGAACTCATGAGCTTTCTAAAAGATAAGGAAAGTGGAGAGAAACGAATACATATACAAAATATTATTTTATTTCTAGTCATGAGTAGTAGTAGTAGTGTTGCTGGTTAACTAATTTTTACTATTATACAACCCTTAAATAACAAGTCATGACAATGCAAAATAGGTACAAAAATGATTTTATTTATCCATATTTTGAGTGGGATATGCATAGCATTGAAAAGACCAAACTAGTTAGGTGTGGCTGGAAATGTGTAGTAGTATGCCTGGGGTGTGGCTTTGACAAGACAATTTTGGGTTTGGTAGCAGCAAGACCGTCTTTTGACAACTGTGGCGCACAATGCCCTTTGTTGCGGTGATGTATAATGCATATACATACAAGACAGTCATTATTGTGAATAAAGATATTGGGAGACCAGAATGTACAAAATAACAGCTACTCTTTTTAAAAGCTAAAATACTAATACAAAGACTTCAGTTGGGATCTTACAAGATGCAGGGGTCGTTTGCAAAGAAGGTGTGGTGTGTACTTGGCAAGTCTTTAGAGGTTAGCCATAGCAGTTACTTAATATATTGTTTATAATATGGTGGTTTATAATTGTTTCTTTAGTATCGTCTCAACTCTGATACTGGTATCGGTGGTGCCTTCATGGTATGTTTTGTCAGAGAGAATATATGCATGTCATAAATACAAAGGTTCTGCCTTTCCAAAGGGTAAATCCACCTTTTGGCATAGTGGATAATGACAATGTACAAGAGATGGTGTAAATCGGATATGAGATTTTCAAAGGACCTTGTTTGTATGTCGTTATATACATACATACACATGTGAGAGAGACTGTGTGTGTGTGCCAATAAAGGAAAAAAGGATTCGTTTTCGGGTAAAGATGCGGATGTTGTGTGATAGCGTCAATCTCCAATGCCGAATTTAAAAAGAAATAGATTCACTCACTGGTCCTGATTCGGCTTCTTCAGATACATGAGGGGCTTTGCTTTGACAGGGCTAATTGCAGACCGGCTTCTTGTTTTGACAAAGACATCGATAAAGTAGATCATAATGTACATGGAAGTACATGTGTTTTATATTGTGCAGCAGCATATAAGTTTGTGGCTACACACAGAATATCCGCAGCAGAAGCGCAAAATCAGCTTAAGCCACGGGGGGTTTGTGGTAACGATGATGTAGTAAATAGATGCATGAGCCACAGTTTGAATATCATATTGATGAACATATAGCAATGGGGATAAAGTGACTCAAATCAAGATCTAAGCTGATTCTTTTCTGCGTGTATGCTGTGAAAGAAACATCATTTCAATTGGGAGAATATTTGCGTCTATTTATGGTTTTCATGCAGGCATACAGTGGAGTAGAACGCGTCCACCTCCTTCGACATGTTGAAGTATGTAGTAATATACCCATGTTTAGAATGTGTTGCAATCTATTTCATCATCAATGATGATGATGAGGATAGAAGAGCAAAGTTTGCTAGTATCGTGGCTTTACTAGATATAATTAATCCACGGTATCTGCAGGTATGGATATTACTAGCTTGTCTGTGCGAATGTAGAATTGGTTGCAGTCAAGCAATTTAATGAATACTAACAATGTATTCAATGATGTTTGTTTAGAGACAAAGGATATGCATATTTAATTGGTAAACGAGAAGCTGATAGTCAGCTCAGCAAAATAACATGTCTGACCAATTAGTCACTACCACATCGCCATACTAATACTAATCCTAATAACAATAACAATAACCACTGTTGCCGTGATGCTACCGATCAGAGAAGGAGATGATGGGTGATGTTGTTGGTTAGTTGACTAATAAAAACAGCGTATATTTTTGGGAAAGATAACAGCAACAACAACACGGTCCCAAGCATAATATAATTCCCAAACATTTATTGTTTTGCAGCTGATAAATAGACCAGTAAACAATTCCAATAATTATTTTAAACAATGGCTATGGATCAGCCCAATAGAAAAAATTGGTGGTTAGTGATGGCGAATAATTAAAAGGGCAAGATTAATTTTTTTGTAGAGGAAATGCGTCGTCTATGGATAGTAAACAATTGGCCAAACCACCATTTGTCTGCATTTTCAGTAAAAGCAAGAGGCTGTGCTAATCATAGTAGCGGGACTGAATGTTGAAGCACTAGACGAAATACAAACCAGCCAATATAAGTTAAACTAAAGGATGAAGATGTTTGTCCAAGGTACTTGCATAAATAAAATGGCACATGGGACTGAAGCATCATGGCTAACTGAGTAACAAAAAAAGCTTAGACAAAAGAGTGCGAGTGCGAGTGTGAGTGAGAAGAGGGCAATTTCTATTGAATCCTGTTTCTTTGGACCGCCAACAAACCTGTAATTGTTTAGTAGATCCGATGGTTGTGAGAACTTGTTTATGCGAATATGTCTGTGGTTCAGAGAAATACATTTCAGTAATATAAACACAGACCAACGAATATTTGTTATTGGTAGCAGTGGTGCGTATTGTTATTGTAAAGGAGTTGACAGAGTGGAGAGGTCGTGTTCGTCAGATCCAAAGGGATTGTACACGTGTGGCTGACATTACACATGCAGAACAACCAAAAGCTGGCCGTGAAGGAATGTTGGAGACAAAGAAAGGAACTTGCCCAAATAATTGGAAATATTAAAAGTCAATTGGATTATGCGACAAGGGTTTGTGATGATTATTGTATCCACACTTAATACCAAAGTAAAGGCAAAAGGTGGATTATTCTTTAATAAAGGGAAATTAATTGCATAATAGTATATAAAAAGCAACAAATACCTTGACTATATGGGCAATAATTTTTGAAGGGTGAATATTGGGGACCAATGATTATAGGCGCAATCGCAGCCAAATGGATGTCCAGTTTTACTAGTAAACTTTCACCCTTCAAAAATTATGATCCATATGGGTAGCTCTTTGTGAAGTATGGTTATTTGCTAGTAAATGGTGGCCACTCATGTGGCTGTAATTGCCCCTATAATCGTTGGCCACCAAAAGGTACTCTTCAAGCACTACGATCCATATCCATAAAAACAAAAAGATTGTAATGGCATTTTAACATCGGGCGTTAGTTTGACCCGCTGTTGCTGTTGTTATTATTAATGTTTTGAAGGGATCTCCGCCAAAATCCGCGATTACTGGCCATCAGAGACTGAAAAATATCAGAGTAGCAACCAAAGCCTCTATGTGTGTTATAGAATGGGTTCTTGAGAACAGTATTTTGTAGAGAATTAATAAAAGGAATTGGCAGACAGGTATGGCAAGAACAAAGATGTCTGGGAAAGGGGGATTGACAAGCCGGTGTTTATATTTGATAAGGGGCTTGGATTAATATAACGTTTATGGCAGCTTTGTTGCCAATGCTGGCATGGAATAATACCACTATGTGTGTGGATGAACAATATAAAACTCTGGCATTACGAATGTATGTGCAATGGTAGAAGTAGTATCAAATATAATAAGTGATATTGGATAGCCGGCATTGAGGCAAATCTTTTTATATGGAGTTTAGTAACGACAGCAGAAACAGCCTGAGTCTTTCAAGTGTTTCTATTTGGTTGAGGCCTATGTGATATCTTGGGCTCCATTCATTCATTCATTCAATAATGTCTTCAATCCCTTTTGAGTGGGAAATTAAAAAATCAGGGCCGGACTGAAGGAAATTAGCTGTGAGGCAAAGTAAATCAAGTTAATTCCAAAAAAGGAAACAATTAATATAACTTTCATTCATCCACTGGCCTCCACATCTTTGTCTGTGTGTGCCGGAAGTGCGCTTCGGTTTGGGGCTTGTGCATCCGAAATATCCACACATTGTACACCAGTTTACTCCTGTATAGCTAAAACCTTCCTAAACAAGCAAAGTCAACGTTGTGGTATTGCTGCCGTGATTTACTTTGTGCACACATATACCAAAGATTCCCTAGAGTAAAATCAATTGCTGTGTATTTAATATTATTATTTGGTCTGTTGGTTGCAAAGAAACAGGGAGCCAAGATTGCATGGCGATAATATGCTGTTGCTACTAATTGGTAGAGACAGACAGATAGACAGATAATAATTTAACGAAGGAGGACATACTGAGTAAAGTAAGTGCTGTTTTGACCATCGCATTTTTTCTTTATAATTTTGGGTATACAAATGTCACGTTATTTACGCATTATATTAATATTAATTAATATGAAAAGAAAGAGAGACAAAAGACTAAAATTAAGTATGCATGAATTGTGTAACTGAATAAATAAAGGCATAGTGGATATAGGGTCAATAATGTAAGGGCATCCCAGATTATTTTCTTTTGGGAATTGACTTTGACAGAAGCAGAATCTAGGACAAAGTCCTGCATTATAAACAGAGAGCCTTTAAATACGCTCAAAACTATCTGTATATGCTGTGGAATTAATTAAAATGATAAATCCGAGAGCATAATCATGCCAATAATAAAGAATGTTAGTGTATTTGCGGGTTCGGATCCGTTAATATTATAATAGCACACTGTGGCAAAGGTGGGCCAAGCCCCTGGAAGGATAGAGCTTTTTATTTATGTCAAATATAAGGTGTAGAATAGGCCCTATTGGTACTAGTAACAAACGGGGAAAGGTAAGCCATACTTTAAACACTCCAGCGATATTAAAGGTTAACAGTTTATTATATATAAATGGACTAATAAATTGTGTATATATGTATGCAGGTAAACAAGTAAGGAGATAGGCCGAAGGAAATTGGATGTATGGCGGTAGATACAGAAAGTGATATACATTATTAAGACCACTCAATAAATATAAGGAAATGTGTGGATACGCAATGCTGTTGAAGGACAAGGGCTTAAAGACAGAACTCACAATGCTATTGTTCAGTTTTAATCAAATTCTCAGGATGTGCTGTGGTATATTTGGTCTATTGTATAATTGGTGGGTGCCTATATTCATCCAATGCTTTATACTGTATCATTACTAGAATAGGCATAAGTTGTATAAACAGCGAAGCACCTTCAATACTTGATAAAAATAGTTATCATTAAGCGAAGCTTTATGTTCATCTATAAACACCGTTACTTTAATAAATTACTAACAATGTTTAGTATTAAATTCTTTAGCAATCATTGATTCATAGTCCATCTTTTAGGAATAAACCATCGTCATCAAAATAATTTGATTACCACAAATAATCACAGCCCATAATCTAGGAACCATTGAATCCCAAAATGTGTTTACTAAACTTCATAGAGTCTACTTGGAAAACTACCGATTTATTTGTATTATTTACCAAGTCAACAAATTGATCAAAGAGTTATTTCATAACCACTACCACTTGTATCAATTTCATTACAGCTTGGCGTCTAAGGGTAGAAGGTAGTAAAACTAGTCAAGATGTTTTGGTGTAGAGGAGGAGGACTTTTGGCAAAGTCGATTCTGGCTATCTTTCTTCTCCAGCTTTTCATAGGAGATGATGTTAGTGCACTATCGAGATCACACTTTTCGCCACCGCCCAACAAAAACACAAAAATGCGCAGTATATCCAAAGAAACACACACGTTTTTGTCGGAGGGCAGCCTTTTCAATGTCAAAAGAGGTGCCCAGATCGATGCAAGCGATAAATCTAGTCACTGGAGAGCCGGTATAGATGATTCGTGGCACATGTGGACCAGAACCGATTTGTATGATGGATCTGTACTTCCGTTATGGCCACCTTATCTCGATAAAGCTGGTATAGTCATATCAACTGCAAGTGCTCATGGCATTTCACAGAGTAATGACAGCCGGGCCATTCCTGAACAGGCAGCAATGCTTGTACCAACCGAGTTGGAGCCAGATGGAATCCATGTATTTGCCATTGGAGGGTAAGCTCTTATACTATGTATTAAAATGAACTATAAGGTTTATACAGTTGACCAATTGTGTAAACATTGGTGCTAACTACTTTTTTTTCTGCAATATTGTTTTAAAGCTCGAATACCCATTTAAGCAACATGCTTAGATTTGCTTGGGGAGATTTTCTTGCTGCCTTTGCTGGCGAAGATATAGTAAAATCATGGGATAATCACGATGGGCATCCAAGCGCAGCATTCATACCTATAAAAGAGCAAAACTTGTACTATTATTCCCCACTAAATGATGTAACCAAAAGGGCTCTAATGGATCGAAAATCTTCCGGGGTGGCCTCTAAACCCTTTGATTTGGCCAGACACGCATTTCCGGACAACCACTTTTTGATACCTCACCTAAATCCCGAGGTCTTTAGAAACAAAAAGAATGCGTTAGATCAGGTCAGAATTGAAATCATCCTTACCAGAACTCATAATGGGTTTATACAGATACAGACGCAAGTGGTGTCAAAGGTCGTTTGGATAAAGAGTAATGATAGTAGCAATGCTGGACAATCGCCAATGTCAAAAATACCTATCACAATACCTGTTAAAGATGAGCACGAGCATCCAAACATTGAGCTCCAAGTATTGCATAATAGAGAATCCAGCGATGATGGGTGGATATGGAATGGACAAAAAATCAGCAATAGTCCAAAGTTCTCCAAGAGCAAGATTTCTCTCAAGCATGTGCTTTCTAGTCCTAAATTAAGGAGCCAAAAGCGTACTCTTGATAAGTTTATCTTAAAAGCCAAGGATGCGAGATCACTTCATCCCAAATTATCGATGGTCCTTGAACAGAATGATAAGGAAAGCAGACAACATTGTGATCTAGAGCTCATATTTCCTATTCCACAAACTCATTTCTTTGATCCATACCAACTACGCGACCTAGAAAAAAAGCAGCTGGGAGATTTAAGCCACCACGGCCCTATTCAGCTGGAATTCCCTACAGAAGAGCTCAATTCGTGGGGATCAGTCCTATGGCTTCATAAAGTGCCAACACAACAAAATCAAATGAATTCCAAAAAGTTGTCGCCTGTCGAACTGGAAATTCCATTCCACACAAGATACCGACTAACTGATAGTCTTGATCAAGCCAGATATCCAAGAAATGGGTACAAGATCAAGTCTACCGAAAGAACACTGTTTAGGGACTATGTAATTGAAGGACAATTTGCTTTACCTACTGCATTTTGGAATTGTAAAGGGACGACGGCTATGTCTGATCATTATACGTCTGATGGGTTTATTCATCCTAGAGTGGCGCCAGTTTTGTTGAGATTGACACATCCTGAACTATATTATCCTAAAAAGCATGCCCTGATGAATAGTATTATACCCATTCAGGTTGATAGTAGTAGTAGTAGCGATGGTACTACCCAAGATGCTGTTCAAGGCGCTTTGGGGTTATTATTACTAGAAACTCCTGTACCTGACCCTTCAATTGCAGAACTACTTCGTTGGGCCACTTCGACTATTGTTGTTGGTGGATCCGCAATAGTTGTAGGCATATCAGTTTTCAAATTATAAATTTATTTTATTTATTCTTTTTCTGTTTGGGATTTTTAATAATAAACCTAAAAACATATATATTTTTCTAGAGATACTATTTTTCAAAAATATTTGGCATAAAGCTTTGTAGGTATAATAATAATAATAATAATAATAATTGTAAAACTAAAACAAAGGTTAAAGTTTGGGTACTATATGCTCGCTATCACTATATATGGCTGTAACTGTATCAGTTACTCTTTTAGCATAAGCCCAACTAGACTGATATCCTATATATGAGAGTAAGATATTATTTTTATATACTTTTGTTATTTTTGTATAATTTCATAAGAAAGTGTACTATAGAACTTACCAAAACCTGCATGGCCATAACAATGTACTGTATAGAATTTCCCATCATAATTGTCATTTTTATCATCTAAATTAACCGATTATTTAGGTAGGTAGGTAGGTAGGTAGTTAGTTAGTTGGTTAGAATAAGTTAAAGGCAGTTAGTTACATATAACTAGTAATAAAATTTACCTTTAATTTCAACATCAAATCGAACACCACCATGTCGGGCAGGTCTAAACCCAACATTTTCCGAAATAATCCTTCTTTTCAAAACATCGAAAGCCGTATCATCTTCACCCACATACAGCCCATCAATGATTTGGGGATATGTGTTCAGTACGTTGATAAGAATATCATCAGTCTTTTCAGGATCCGCAATTCTATCTTGATTATAGGGTTGACGAGTACCACCCAGTATGACCGTCCCATCTCCACGAGGAATCACATAGGTAGTCTCGTTTCTAGGACCTTGTTTTGTAACAGTAGCCAAGTTTCCCTTTGATGACAACGGCAAATCAACCAATACGGTGTGTCCGCGAATCGGATACATATTTTTGTCCAGCACACCGCCAAGGTTCATTGCACCCAGGGCTGTGCAGTTGACAACAATTCTCGGAGAATTAGGAGGCAAGATGTTGTTGAGATATTTGGTTGCATCGTTTATGTGTGGGAGATGTTGTTCGACCAGCTTTCCGCCTTGATCGAGGAATTGGGCAAAGAGCCATCCAAGATATTTAGGAACATTGATCACCAACGTCTCATAGACACATCCATAATTCATGTCGGCTGGGATATATTCCTTTGGTATTTCTTTGAACCCTTTTACCAACGATCGGTACCAGATATATGGTTTGTGCCGATCTTCCATGTATTCGATCCCGGCTATAAATGAAACGCCCGCTTCTGGAGTTGTTTTGATGATTTCTACAAGCTCATGGAATGTTTGCTCCTCCATTCCTACAGTAGCAATTTGGGAGCATAAAACAGTTTTAGGGATTCATAGCGCATAGCAGGCCTTCTGGATATGGTTGGGATGATGGCGATTATGATGATCTATTCGGACTTGCAAATGCTTACTTTGGATGTCAGGATCGTCGCCGGCCCATGATCTCCAATGCGCACCTGCCCACGGACTGGCCCAGTCCTGGCTTTCTTGGGCCCCCTTGGACCTGGGGTACTGACTAGATATGATTGTGACTTGGAATTTACCGGTGCGCTGCAGAGACAAGGCCGTTGTTAGGCCAATGACACCAGCGCCAATAACAACAACCGGAAACTTTTTGTCGGGCATGGCCAAGCTAAATAGATAGATAGATAGATAGATATGGATATATGTGGGTAAACAAGGCTG
The DNA here is from genome assembly GCA_027575805.1 of Mycoemilia scoparia. Classification (NCBI taxonomy): domain Eukaryota; kingdom Fungi; phylum Kickxellomycota; class Kickxellomycetes; order Kickxellales; family Kickxellaceae; genus Mycoemilia; species Mycoemilia scoparia. Next base: position 20,102 of record JANBPU010000123.1, on the reverse strand, counting down.
GGGTTGGTATTAGGATGGCTTAATTAGCAGGATGTTAAATAGATAGATAGATAGAGAAAAGAAAAGAAAGTGAAACACACACACACACACACGCATGGTCACCAAAAGAAAGGAGGTTTAAGCCAGCTTTATAGATAATGGCGTGATGATTGGAGCGTAGATGGATTCATTCTGTGAGCACCACTTATTATACAGGTTAACTCGATAGCCCCTGATTCCTGTGTTTCCTAGGCCAAAAAAGATAGGCCCTTGCACATGACTATGACTATGGCGATTTTCTGCCGCTAATACCATTTTGTGTATTGTGACTGCAAGCCCTCCCTTTGTGCTAGGATAATGGCGATATTGCCAACTCAGTGATGTGTAGGAGATGATATTGTCATGCCAATTGTAGTGGTGGTTGTGGTGATGGTGTGATCCATTTATCGGGTCAGGGTCAAGTAACAATTACAAATCCGGCCCAAAGATAATATATGCTTATTAATTTTAAATCATTGTTATGCTCTCGCTCAATCGTTACTAGTATTTAATAGAGTATTGCAAAAAGGGGAAGAAGATTGTATATTACTGAAACGCTTGTGAAATCAAAATTTGGATCATAATTTTTGAAGGGTGCATGTTGATAGGGGCAATCACAGCCAGACGGGTGACTCTATAGCCCTTCAAAAATAACTACCCATTTGGTTTTTTACAATATTAAAGACTGGCTCAAAAAAGAAGATCCGAACATCTCTTATGCTATATGTAAAAAGGGGAATGGTAATACTACTCTTGATGACGACGGAATCTTAGTTGCTGTCTCCAGGGTTAAGGAAGCGTCTGAAAGGTCCAGGGCCTCTCCACGATCCGCTAAGGAAGCTATTCCAGTAAATGTTGGGAATGACCGATGAAGTAAGCCAGTAAGAGAATGGGTTTTCTTTGGATTGATCAAATGCAAATGTCTCCAATGGCTTTCCGGTATATCCGCTGAACTCAGCAAGAATAAGCTTGTTCTTTCCAGTAATCAATGGGCAAGATGTATAGCCATTGTAGGTAGAAGTTGGGGTCTCGACGCCATTAATGTTGGCCAAAAGGTTATCCTTGACTACACCGGATTGTGCAGCGACGGCGGCGGCGGTCTTGGAAGTTGGCAAGCTAGAACAGTCGCCAAGAGAATACACATTCTTGTATTTGGTATGACGAAGAGTGGATTGATCTACATCAACAAACCCAACACCATTGGATAGTTTGCTGTTCTTGAGGAACTCGTGGGCCTTCATGGGCGGGGTTACGTGCAAAAAGTCGTAGGGGATTTCGACAGTTTCTCCGACGGGACCAGCAGGAGTAGATCCGGTGATCTTGAAAATAGCCTTGCGCTCTTCGGGCTTGACTTCAACAAGGTCGTGGAAAAGGTTGACCTTTACACCACGGCTTTCAGCAACCTTGGTCAAAGCCTCGGCATATTTGTCAATGGCAAAGATTTTGCCCAAACCGGTGTTGTAAACAATATTGGACTTGTCACGCAATCCCTTTTCACGGAGGTATTCTTCGGCAAGGTAGGCGATCTTTTGGGGTGCACCAGCGCATTTGATGGGCGTTGATGGCATGGTGAAAACGGCATTTCCTCCCTTGAAGTTTTGGAGATATTCCCAGGTCTTTTCTACATAGTCGGCAGAGTAGTTTGATGCCACGCCATTCTTTCCAATGGCTGATGAAAGTCCCTTAACGGCTTCAAAATCAAGCTTAATGCCAGCGGCGACAACAAGGTAATCGTAGTTGATCTAAAAAGTTATTGAGCACATTTTAAATAGCAAATTGTTGACCGTTCTGAAATACTGACACATAATTCAAATTCAGGAAAAATACCAATTCATGTGATAACTGGCTGTGTATTTTACCTTTTGGCCATTAGCAAGTTTTACGCTGTTCTGATCGGGATCAATCTCGGCTGCGGCTTCCTTGATCCAAACCGATCCTTGCGGGATTAGTTCGCTGGTAGGTCTCTGTGTCTCAGCCATTGATTTTATACCAGCACCAACAAACGTCCATAATGGCTGCTGGTTGTGCACTGGAGATGGTTCAACAACAGCAACTTCTCCGCTACCAAGCTTTTCTGACAAAGTTGAGGCAACTATAATGTTGTCATCGTTGTTGTAATATGCGTATTAGAGTTAGCCGATCCTTTATATAATAAGAAATAGCGCATATGAAGTCATTACATATAAATTTTCAGGCATATTTTTGCTATTCTTACCGGACAAACCGCCAGCGCCACCACCTATAAATAATAATGGAATTGTTTATAAAAATTTAGAGTGATACTTGAACATTCCTAATACTACCACCATAAATAGTGATCTGCTCAGGTAAGTAAATAAGGCAAACAGCAGTTTAAATCTATACATACCGATAACGACGACTTTGTATGAGGATGGTGAACCAGAAGCAGCAGAAGCAAAGAATCTATAAAGCGAAGCACCAGAGGCTTGCTTCAAAATAAATGACTTTTGCGAAGCAATCTTTGAAATACGTGTAAGAGAAGCCATAACGCCGCCTATTATTGATCTTTATGATTATGTTTAAAAAGTGAGTGTGAGTAAAGAAAAGATAAAAGCGCCTTTCGCATTTGTCCATAGATCGCTCGCTATTAGCAATTTCTAGTATTATGTAGAGAGATGTATGCCTGCTATCATAGCTACTACCATTTTCTCTCTCTCTCTCACATGCACTGCCTGAGAGCTCATTCTGATAACAATAAAAAAGTACGCAACAGTGAGCTCACTGACAGTTATCATCCAATGAATTCACTGACCCTGTTGATTTGAAATCCAGTGAGCTGGTTGACATGCCAGTTTAAATCGATTGGTCTAAAATGCAATCACGCCATCCTGACCTGAAGTTGCCAAATTTCCCTGCAATACAGAGAAGGCCTTATTAGATCATGGCTTCAGGAGCTTGTGTCCTGCCTGGCTGTATCAGCATCTTCAGGGTCTCGTGCGTAATATATACCTTTATTGTAACGTAACCACAGATCGAAAAAAGGATAATAACAATCAATACCAAAATAGCCAAGCGGATAATTGCTAAAAGGCTAGTGAACCCCTGCCTAAACCAACCATCATGTAATTTTTAAGGAGGAGATGTTTTTGATCCAAAACTTAGCAAACGCATATGGATCATAATTTTTGAAGGGTGACTTTAGGTGGCCAAAGATTATAGGGGAAATCCCAGCCAAATGAGTGACTCTATAGCCCTTCAAAAATAACTACCCATATCTTTAGAGCATACAACAGCAGAAAAATAAATTGTTGGCATTGATATAAAACTAAAACACAATAGCAATGTGTATATAAAAAATTGAAAAGGATAAAAATAAAGATAAAGATAAAAAGGGCCAAGCAAAGCAGCTTAGTCTCCCTTAACAAGGTCACTTGGATGATTACCATGCAAAGGAAGTAATACACTGGCTCTACCATCCCGCCTACGAGTCAAATACAAAACCAGAGCAATAATCGACCCTATAAAGAATATCGAATACATGGGATGTCTACCAGCAACCTTCCTAAATTGGCCGGCCTTTTCCTTTAGCTGATTCAATGTAGCAATAAGCGGGCCAGCTGTATATTTGGCTTCAGAGTTTCCATCGATCGCATCTACCATTGCACCATAAATCCCATCCGCCGTCAAAGGTATTGGCTTGCCCGATGAATCCGTATCATAAAACTTGTTTTCGCTGGCCTTGGTAATAACAACCGCAGGATATTTTCCCGATGATTTAAAGTTGAATACTCGCTCCAAGTAGCCGGACCATTTCTGGGTATCTATCCATGCAAACCTTACAAAATTGCTCTTGTAGCTGTGACGGCTTTCGACATACTCGGTCTTGAAGTTCTTGGCAACTGTCTTTAGGCTTCTAATCAACTCCTCGTTCATTTGTGACTTGCTAGATGTTGGATCAATGGCAGCAAGTACCAAATAGTTGCTATTAAGCAAGTCATTGGAATTTTCTTGACTAATCTCTTCAACTAATGGATACTGTTCATCAGAGAGCCATTGTTGAATTTGGTCAAGTTTATCAAAGCTCCCACTATATAACTTGGCTTCACCGTCCTTTATTACGGCTAAATGTGGTAAGTTAGGGTTGCCAGATCCTTCGACATTTTTCAATACATACTCGTCTTCGGTTATGTATAGATATCTGAATAGCTGTGCCTTTTGGGCAACATATTTGACTGATGTCTGGAGTTTCTTGGATGAATCGGCATCTTTGGGAGTATATAGAACAAACATGACCTTTTGGGCATTATCCTTCTTGAGCTGCATAAAATTGGATAACTCGAGTTTTATTTGTGCGCTACCAACACTACTATCAGCCATTGTTTTGGCAATGAATTCCTGGAAGTTTTTGACGGTTCTTTGGTCCTTACCGAATGGTGTGATTTTGCCATTCATAAAGAACTTGAGTGTTGGGTATCCCATGATCTTGTTATCCTGACACAAATTACCTTCGTTGTCACAGTTTACCTTGGCAATGTTGACTTTGCCTTTAACTGTTTCTGCTAGTTTTTCCCAAATTGGTGCAAGTTGTTGACAATGGGGGCACCATGGTGCATAGAATTTAACAAACCAAGGGCCTTCGTTGGTCTTTTCTTTAAAATCAAGGCTGGTCAGATCAATAACTTTGCCATCGGGGTTCCAGACCGGTTCTTCAGGAGCATGGGCGGCTACTTGGTGCTCTGGATTCTGTGGCGGTTTGACATCATCTGGGATTTCCTTAGCATCCTTGTGTTCCTGAAGCAAGGTATCAGGAATATTGAACCGTTTAGCCAATCCCAATACATATTTTGACATCGGTTCAACCTCATAGTCTTCCATGTATTCTTCAACATACACGCCATTCCTCCACAACTGGACAGTAGGGTACGCCTCGACCTTATTTTTTTCGCACAAATCGTAATACTTTATACAATCGATCTCGCCAAAATATATACGCAGAGGAGCCACTTTGGCGGCTAGGTCATTTGTCATTTGCGTCCAATGGGGAGCCATTTTTTTACAATGAGGACACCGGGGAGAATAGTTTTTGATCAACCAGATGTTCTCATGAGCAGCTTGTGTGAAATTGTCTTGGCCCAAGATGATACTATTTCCAAGCTTGGAGAAATCATCTGGCTGGGTATTTCTCTTGATGTTGGTGACGTAGTTGCGGATTGTGTCTTCTTCGTATAGGTTTTCTTTTGTGTCGAGTTTTTGGCCTAGTCTGATCCATTCCAAAGTTGGCAAGCTTGTGGTTTCAATGCCATTGGACTTGCAGAGGTCAGATTGATCGGAACAATTGATCTCGCCAAAATAGATCTGGGATTCGCCAAAGCTCTTGGAATACTGTTCGGATATTCTGGTCCATGCTGAGTTTAGTTCTAGACAATTCTTGCAGTCATCTGAAGTATACTTTATAATCCTGTATAACCACAAAAGTGTTATTCATATGTTATTGTTGTTACTATTAGCGGTGATATTAAGAGGACATGTATGGAGAAACATGTGAAAGCACATGTGCCCTATTGTGTCTGTTACTGGTGCATGTGCGGTGGGTACTTACCAGTTGCCAGTCTTGGTGCTATCTTCATAGTTATCCCTATTAAGAGCCTTGCTATTTTCAGAGGTAGAGGCGTTGACACCAGGTAAAGCAGTCAGTGAGGCAAATAACAAGACACTTGGGACAGCTAGTAATAAAAGTCCCAAGTGCCTGCTTTTATTAAACAGGCCAGAGCTCAAAAACATGGGCTATGCTGAGGAAAAGAGGTTGGTGGGAGCAAATTCAAACGGAATGTATAAAAAAGAATAGTAGAGGAAAGAAAGAGCGCAGGAGACAAAGATAGCAGAAAATAGCAAAGGATGGTGTATGTTCACCTGTTGGCTGACAAAGTCCCCACTTGAATATGGATCAAGTATAAAATGATTGGAATATGAAGAGAGAACAGCGGAACGGTGGTTGTTGCTAATATTAAAAAACAGGTTAATACTTGGTTTTTAAAAGCCCTGCAGAAGAACAACATATTCGGCACTAGCTATTCTTTACTGCTTAGCATTACCACTCACTGGCGTCGTAGATCTCTTTTTTTGTTATAAAAGAATGTCACAACATTCATTCCAATGGCATATGACTTTATTTCACAAGTTGTTAGGCATAAGCGGTCCCCCAAAAATGACTATCAAAAGGTGATTGCTATATGGCAGAGCTTCCTCCAGAAGGGTACTGGAATAATCTCTCCATTGCTCCCCCAAAATATATTACCCATGAGCTGATTTGCAGGGAATGTATAAGGGCACAGGATTGTTTCCTTTTGATGAAGAATCTGCCATATAGTGAACGTCTGTGGTTCGGATCAGATTTAGATTTGATCAATATCTGAGTCTGGTCATTAATCCACAGGTATGGCTCAGAGCTAAGAGCATGCCTTGTGTTTGTGGTTCTAAAATAACCACCAGTTGCTGGTATACAGACAATCTATCAATAATATTTTCATGTCTTGTTTATCACCTTCTAACTGCAACTTCTATTAATAAATATTACCATTGCATTCTTGCGACATTTGCTTTCAATATACATTTATATATTTCTATTCTATCTTTCGCCGTGTATACACATTATAAAAACAATGCTCTCATCGACTTCGTCAGTGCCAGAAACAGCAGCAACAATGATGACTCACAAAATTCCACCAATCTTCAATCCCACAGAAGAAGATAATAAATTCGAAGCCGAGAATGCAGACTTCCTAGGAATTGCTTCTGCACCTGCTGTTGCCAAAACCACCCCCAACACCAATAAACCAAATGACGACAAAGTCAATGCCAAACAACAACATTTGGGTAGGCATAAAGATATGAAGACTGATAGCAGTTTAGACTTGACTGCTATGGTTCCAGCTGCCGATGATGATCCATCCGGTGTAACACAAATGGTCTCTATCTTGAACAAAAGGATCCAAGACTTAGACGATCTAATGAAATCACAAGTACTCAAGCAACACTCTATCCTGCTTCGACAAGTAACCGGATTACGGAAACTGGATAGCGGACTACAGCACCTAGAAAACCAAATAAGTAAACTAAAGGAAGGCATATTGAGTCTACAAACTAAGCTACGAATTCCCTACGAACAAGTAATATTGTACGATACTCAGATCAAAAACTTGTATTCAGCTATCCAACTAGTGCGGTCAATAACAAAGTACATGCAACTAGCTAAACGGCTTTCTCACCAAATTCCTGATACGGCATCCACATCAAAATCACCACAACTCAAGCCTGATCCCAATAAAACTAACAGCAACAAAAAAGGCACCAGTGGAGGAAGTGTTACGAAAACTGGTCCATTGCCATCAGCAGCAGCCACAACCTCAAACATAGACTACATTCTTGCTGCACTGACACTTCGAGACATCAACCAACTAACCACACAATACTCCCTACAGTCAGGCATCGACATCATTGAAAAAATCCAACCCGAAATTCTCGAAAAACAAACTCGTACCGAAAACGAAGCCAAGCGACTGCTAGATCAAGGAATATCGCGGGGAAATCAAACTGACATTGCAAATTCATTACAAATAATCTACAATCTGGGCCAGCTATCTACCAAGATCTCCAAATACATTACTGAAAAGATTCAAAAGCAAGAAACCATGATTTGTCAACTACTCGATCCCAATAACATCCAATCTTTTGTTCAGCAGCATAATGCCAAGGCTGTTAAAATTGATGGCAGCGATATGACGGGAATTACAGCGGTGTTTTGGAATAGATTGGATGCGATTTTGAGCTCAATTAGTGAAAATGGCATGGAAATTAACTTGATTGAACGGGTGCTGAGACGCAAAAAGATCATAATGGCCACCAACACCACAAATACTATCAGTAGTATTGGTGGCAATGTCAATTTGAGAGGAATGACTAGGAATCGAAGTGACTTGGGCTTATTCTCCAGTAACAGCAATACTCCAACAATCGACACCCCTATTGCTAATAGGGAACGAAAACAACACTCAAGCTCAGCGACTACTGCTACTACATTCATGGATTATATAATAGATGAACTAGGAATGACTCCAATGACAATGTACTGGAAACAAACAACTTTATGTTTCGGTGAAGAGCTAAACAATGCCGCAACAGGACTAGGCGTAATCAAACGGATCTTGAAATACCAATATCCAAGGCTATTAACACTATTACAAACTAAGCTCGAATATATCATGATTACCAACACTTCTATTAATAATAATAATAATAATAATACTAATACTACTACTACTACTACTAGTGGTGGTAATGTAATGACTGATGACGGTGCTAGAGAAAGATCAGGACGACGCATTTCTAGCCATGGATTGTTGTTAACTCCAAGACCAGGTAGTAGTGCTGGTGGTGAAGTTTTCTCTCCTACTATCGCTACTAATGCTGGAGAATTTAACAACAATTCGAAAAAATCTACTACTAATTGGATTACAATACAACAAAACATCCGCAATAACCGTGAATATCAAAAAAGGATAGTGTCGAGAAGAAGCAGCAATATTAGTAATGGAAGTGGAGGGGGAAGATTTGCATTGGATTCTGTCATTGATACACCATCATCGTCTCCATTATACGAATCAAATTTGTTTGGTTTATTAATGGACAATGTTTTGGAAAATATTGAAAATGATTATATACAGGATCCAACATCACAGCAGCAGCAGCAGCAGCAACAACAACAACAGCAACATCTTTTATCTAAAACTAATATTCAACAATCATCATCTACATCTTCAACAACTTCATCTGCAAAGAATACCATTACGTCTGTTCCCACCACCATCAAAAACCCACAGTCTCAATTTAACTCTCAAGGACGGGATCTAAGTTTTGATCAAAGGTCCACTTTGACATATACCAATGACAATCCGCTTATGAATACCAGTGGTAGTAGTAGTAGTAGGGGTATTACACAAAATCCTCGCGAGTCCAAAGATGTTGTTGTACTAAATGATGTCGTAAATCCGCTAAGAAATCAAATGATGAGTTTTTGGAAAAATGTTACTAAATAATTCCTTTTTTCAATTTGCATTTGATCAAATTTCACTATAGCGACCAAACGTAAATTAGACATTTTTGGATTCCCACAAGATCGATCTAGGTTCTCAATCACAATTTATTTGACATTAACAACTGTCTTTGACTTTTTATCAAATAGATTTTTAAACTTAAAATTAGTCCATTGGAATTATATTTATTACTGTGATTGACTTTTGATAGCATCACAAAATACACTATAAAGTTGTCCTGTATCATCACATATATATATATATATATATTTAATGTTGTGGATATTCAAATCTTTAAAACAATATACAGTGACACTCAAAGTCGCATATGGGTGATTATTTTTGAAGGGTGAAAGTTTACTAGTACAACTGGACATCCATTTGGCTGCAGTTGCCCATATAATCATCAGTCACCAAAATTCACCCTTCAAAAATTATTGCCCATATAATTACAAATAGATAGATATTTTAATACATTTTTATTTTGGGATATATATATATATATATATATATATTGCAATAATTGTAATACTAGACAACTACTAAGTAAGGGTGTGTGTGTGTGTATGTGTGTGTTTAAGCAGATGACTGGTATTTTTTAAGGAGCTGAGCAACTTCATCAATATACTTGTCAGTAGTAACATAGGTAGACTCATCAACCTTGGTAGTTCCATGAATAGACATAGCAAGATCCTTAGTCATGATACCAGATTTGACGGACTCGACACAAGCCTTTTCAAGGTTTTCGCAGAATTTAACCAATTCGGGGTTCTTGTCCAATTCGGCACGATGGGTAAGACCACGGGTCCAAGCAAAGATCGAGGCAATGGGGTTGGTGGATGTGGCAAGGCCCTTTTGGTGTTGACGGAAGTGACGAGTTACCGTGCCGTGAGCAGCCTCGGATTCGTAGATGAACTCGCCGGGCTTGTCGCCCTTGGCAACAAGGACAGAGGACATAAGAGCCAAACTGCCACCACCTTGGGCAACAAGATCGCTAACAATGTCGCCAAGCATGTTTCCGAGAGCAAGGATAAGGTTGCCTTCCATCTTGACTAGCTGGGCAACCATATCGTCAACAAGGCGGTGCTCATACCAGATACCCAATTTCTCGAACTCAGCCTTGTACTCGGATTCGTAGAGCTGAAGGAAGATCTTGTCCCAATACGCATCGTAGGTAGAGATTACTGTGGATTTGGTGCCCAAGTAGAGTGGCATCTTGCGGTCCAAGGCCATGCGGAAGCAAGCATGAGCAAAGGCAGTAATCGATGACTTGGTGTTGAACATACCAAGACCAACACCAGGCCCATCAAAGTCATGAACAGTCATGCGCTTGGATCCAGCCCCGTCCTTGGGAGTGAAGACGATCTCGTATTTCCCAGGACCATCGACTTCGAAATCAGTAGACTTGTACTGATCACCATAGGCGTGACGGGCAATGATGATAGGCTTCTTCCAGCTAGGAATAAAACGCGGAACGTTCTCAATAAAGATGGGCTCACGGAATACAGTACCGTTAAGGATGTTACGAATAGTACCGTTGGGGGACTTCCACTTCTTCTTGAGATTGAACTCCTTGACACGAGCATCGTCGGGGGTAATGGTTGCGCACTTGATACCAACGCCATACTTCTTGATGGCCTCGGCGGCCTCTATGGTGACCTTGTCGTCGGTCTTGTCACGGTTCTCCATGCCCAGGTCGTAGTACTTGATGTCAATGTCTAGGTATGGGGTGATGAGCTGGTCCTTGATCTTCTTCCAGATGATACGGGTCATCTCGTCACCATCAAGATCGACGACTGGGTTGGCGACCTTAATGCGGTTGATCTGGGAGGAGTCTGTAGTGGTATTGGTAGCAAAAGAAGCCATGGTTAAGTTTCCTGTGGTGCTTATAGTGTGCTTGCGATGGTTGAGGTTGATAGTATAATATGGAGAGACGAGGAGAGTAAGCTACAGGCAGCGGTGGAGAAATGGAAAGTCTAAAGACTCAATATAAATAACAGTAAGGGGAGTGAAGGGTAGTAGAGAGGGAAACAAAGGGTTTATATGGGCAAAGCACGGTGATATCACTGATTGGCCTCCCTCATAGGAAAGTCCAGGCTATTCCAGCGAATGTGCATCCATCACGTGTGTTTGTGTGAAGTGATTTACACTAACCACAGAAACAATGATGATGATAGTGATAAATCGGCTAGTCCGTCACCATGGGCTCATGCATAATATGTTTATAAGGCCAAACCACGAAAGCCATGGCCTTTCCTGGAGCCCCGTATACTGATTAGAAGAATGTCAGAAATAGGATGATAAGGCTATCTGTATTTCCCACGGATCATTGGCATTGTTGTCGTGGTTGCTGTAGCAGAGAACCCGAATAACAACAAGAAAAATAGCTGGATCCCTCATTAATAAGGATAGAATCGGAAGCGTGGCAGATCAAAACACGTACACACGCAGGACACATTTGCAAAACAATAGAAAGGAGGGAGGGAGATAGGGAAGGAAGGAAGGAAGGATAAGGGGATACGAAAGAAGAGCTGCCGAATAGCCATGGTATATATATACCCGTTTTTCAGGAGAAAGGACAGCAACACCAACCATCATATGTCCCTGCATACCCGTATACATGACTAAGGAGGGAATAGACAAGCACATGATAATGGTTATACTTACAGAATCGGCAAGCCATGGTGGCAGAAGCAATAGATGCAGTCACACCGGCACTGCCACCAAGCCCAAAGGAGGCTTTAGGAATACAACGCTGAAGGAAAGGCATTATTATAAGGCGTCTATGATACTAAAATCTCGATAACAAAAATATATGTATCTGATAAAAGTAGTGGTAATAGTAAAAATGATAAGAAAAGGGAAAGTAGGTGATAAGAGAAAAAGGAAACTGATAAGGATCCGGGTTATATAGTCGTGAGCTCACCATCAATTTATACAAACCGCTGCTAACGCCAACTGCCCTGTGATTTGAATCCCACAACAAAAGAGAGATGTAACAAAACCCACTTTGATTTTTAGTCATCATCATCATCATCATCATCTAATCCTCATAAAATGGCTCCCATGGCTTTTATGAAAGAGACATGCGCTGATAAATGATTTGTCGCTACTAGCCACAACCTACATGGTTGTTGTAGCGGTGGTGGTGGTGGTGGCGGCCAGTGTGTATGCGAATTAGAACTACTACTAAACCCTCCCTATTGAACAGAATGACTCTAGCCCACGGAAATCTCTCGACTGCCACCAGTGTGAGCAAAAGCGAAAAATGATCCCAGTATTGCCATTGTGTTCTGTTAGTTTATAGAAACCAGCCCATTATCCCCGCTGTCCATCTCTCACGCATAGCCACTGCTTTAGAAAATGAATAGTACCATTGGAATACTATAATAGCGTCCAGAAACTTTGGTAATAGCCTCCCCTATCGATCCGTTCTCTCTTTTTTAGATACATCATGGTACATGCAAAAACACGCCTATGACTTTTATATTCTTTTACGCAGTGAAAGTATGTTGTTAGTTTAGCCCTCTCTCTTTCTCAAGCCTTTATATATATTCATATATGTCAAGAACAAAATTGTACCACAACACACCAAATATAAAAAGCTTATTGTCATAACTCTCTCTCTCCCCTCTCTCTCAGTCTAGCATACTGTGGTCTCTTATCTTTACAATCTCTTTTTATGGTCCGCTCTGATCAGCCACTATTATCATATCATCCTTTAACCATCACCATCTCTGATCTTATCTTGTTTATCTACTATACCACTGACTTGTTAAGATGCGCATCGCCTTAATGACTAATTTGTCAATCCTATCGGGTGGCGGAGGACTACCGATTCCAACATCTTTATGAATCTGGTCCTTGTAACTCCTGGTTTCCATCCTATTCATTATGTGGAGTTTGTACAACACGTATGATGTAGGTAATATGCCCAGATTTCTAGTTTCAATGACAACTGCTAAAAAGCACACTTATTTATTAATAGAAAGTCAAAAGAAAAGGAGCGAATTTAAAGTTTGTATGTGTGAAATGCACGCTCATATGTGGTGTTGCGGTGATTTGTAAGAGATTGTATGTTTATATGAAAAGTATGAAAATCACCATGATTTATATATGGATGTATGCTGGTTACTAACAATGTACTATAACACTACGATTATTACCACTATCAATCGAGCCATTGAGAACTATGGACGACGACGGTATATGATGTTATGTTAGCTTTGCGGGAAATTTTAAATAAAATTATGCAATCTCTCGCTTGTGTAGGCTCTATGCTATTACTACGCAGCTCTTATTAGTTTTTGGGAACATTGCGTACAACATCATCAATAGCCCTAGCAACATAATCGAGGTTGCTAGTGTTTAGACCAGCAAGTGATATCCGTCCATTATCGGTCAAGTAGATGTGGTACTTGTTCTTGAGGTATTCGGCCTGTGTAGCATTAAGACCAGTGAACGAGAACATGCCGATCTGGTCGGTGATATGGTTCCATGTGCCCGGGGTGCCAAGCTTCTCGAGAAGAGTACGCAAGCCATCCCTCATTTCCTTGATTCTGTCGGACATGGTCTTGAGGTCCTCAAGCCACTGACTGAACAAATTGCTGTCCTTTAGGATGGTTCCTGCAATCTTCCCGCCATGAGCAGAGGCAGTCGAAATGGTAGCACGAGAAACACGGTTGATTTGAGTGCTGATGCGGCGAGTGATTTCCTGGGAGTTAGAAACGGTGTGTAGACATCCGGTTCTTTCGCCATAGAGACCCATGTTCTTGGCAAATGACTCGGCAACCAGCATCTCAAAGCCATAGTCCACAAAGCGACGAATGGCCCAGGCATCGTTGTCAAGACTTCCGGTAGCAAAGCCCTGGTAAGCAGTGTCAAAGAATGGAATAAGCTTGCGCTCAGCCATGACGGAGGCAATCTGCTCCCACTGCTCGTGGGTTGGGTCGATACCAGTAGGGTTGTGGGCACATGCGTGCAGAATAACAATTGATCCTTCTGTGGCTTCCTTGAGATCCTTGATCATACCATTGATGTTGAGGGTTAGGGTCTCAAAGTCGCAGTAAGCATAGGTCTTGACGGTATGCCCGGCAGTCTCAAAGATGGCACGGTGGTTGGCCCATGTTGGGTCGGAGATGTAGACTGGGGCATCCTTGACAGGCTTGAATTGGGCAAGGAATTGGGCGCCAACCATCAAGGCGCCAGTTCCGGAAATGGACTGGATGGTGTATACGCGGCTGTCGGCCAAAGCAGGCGAGTCTTTTCCGAAAATCAGCTTGGCGGCCCCTGAAGTCAATTCGGGAACGCCACCTACGCCCAAATACTCATGATTGCCTGATGGGTCTTCCGAAAGAACCCGCTTGGCCTACATAGAATCAAATGCAAGTATATAACAAAGCAAGAAGAAATTAGTCAGTAGGGCTCATTAGTTACATTAATGTCACGAGGGCATAATAAAAAGAGGGGTACGCATCCGTAAAATAAATACCCGGAGCTGATATGTGGTTTAATGGGTGAGCGAGAGTGAGATGAGAATCTGCATAAAGATGCCCCTCATTTAAAAGATGGCTCGTGCGTTACCATCATCATAATTATTATCCCTCTTTTTAGCACACCACAAGTCAATTACAATTACTAATGTGCGTGAGAGGCAAAGAGAGGAATTGTGATTGATATCAAAGAAATCTGGGGACCTGTACAACTAATTTTTTTTTGGCACAACCCATTTCTAGATTTCTCACTCTCACTCTCACTCTCCATCAACTTCGGAGCATTATTTTTTAGAGGCCATTGCGATGGAATTGGATGAAAGCCAAAGCCACATGTATGCACAAGTAAGCAGCTAATAAAGCGATACATACCTCTTTGACAGCAGGAAGGACCCAAGGCTTTCCATTGTTATCACGGTAAGCGCCGACACCAAGATCAACTTTGGTGGCATCAGTATCAGCCTTGTACATTACAGACAAATTGAGAATCTTGTCGGGAGGAGCCTCGGTAACATTGTCAAAGATTGATGTAGCTATTTAAAAAGAGGGCATTAGATAAGATCGATGCTATGTTAGTCAGGCAGCCACACACTGGTAAAGACAAAATCATAAAAAGGTGGTCACAACGCCATTCAAAATCAATTCCAAAATAAATACTGAAATGACCTTGTGCTTAGCATAATGAAAGGCGGCGGCGGCGGCGGTTTGATTGCCAAGAACCACTGATACAGAATAATACTCAGGGAAAAATAAGCAGTAGTTATTTGGGCCGATTTTGGGATGGTTCAAGTGGCGGTAACAGAAGCATTTTCAGTAATTGCGTGGCAGCAAGATTTTACTAGCAATGCCATCACTGCCAAGCGCAACTCCAGGGAATATGATGGCAGGAGAATAAACGTGCTTGATTTGTAGGCGCAGCGGTTGCTGTTGTTGGGTGTTTAGTCAATAACTGGCTAATATGACACCGCGCCTGCTTTTCTCTGCTTAGCTCAGGAAGGAATTGGAACGGCAAATAAACGGGAAATGAGAAGAAGGCCAAATATGGAACAGAAAGAGCCGTATGCATTTATGCAGCTTAATGTTTATACCCGCACCCAGAAAACATTATACTATACACATATATGCAAAGGTGGCTATCACTCCAACAGGAAGAAGATGCGCATGTATGTGTATAATGTATGAATGAATGGGTGTAAGGGATATAGAGCTTGGTTTTCCAAGCTATGTTGAGCTAAACCAGCCCAAGGAAGGGATGCGGAGCAAGGGATAAAGAGGGGGGGATGTGGAGGAAGTAGCATGATAAATACTAATGATACTTACGAGCAATAGCAGGCATGTTGATATATGCTTATGTTTCAAAAAGAGGTTCTAAAAGTTATGCGAGTAGAGCGAATATACAGTTGCGTGCGGGTGTGTGTGTGTGTTTGAAAACAAATATCAAGAAAAGATAAGACAAGTAGATAATAAGAAACTGAAAGGCGAGGAAGAGCAAGGACGGAGGAAGAAACTGGCGAGATTTATATATTTTTCTGTCTAGACAAAAGGCGAGAGGCAGATGAGCGAAGGGAACAGACAAAATGGCGTGTGATGGGCGGGTCAGTCGGCAAAGAGAAGTGAATAATCAAGAGTCAAAAAGAAAGCCTTGAATTTGAACGAGCGAGTGTATGCGCTGAGCAGGGGGTAGTAAATGATGCTGCCTACCCCCGTGAAAATGGCATTGTAAGGGGTGTAGTTAATTGGAAGAGCGGGCGTTATACGAACTGAGTGATTCCGTGTATAAACACAGAGCCACACGCCGCAGACACAGACACGGACTGTCTAAATTTACAGCATTACCTATTATCAAACACAATAGTGAGATGATGACCCAAAAATTGGTGGGCCAATTCTGGGCAATGGGGCTAAGGACGGCGGATGACCAATAACAATATTAGCATCATCAGATGTAAGCACGGAATGGAAAAATCCTGACCACAGCCATAAAACGGCCCCTGCGTCCCGTGTGCACGCTTTCTGCCACTAGCAACTGCAAAATCTGTTTGTGGCCATTCCTCCGTACCAATTGGACCTCTCTTTTCCGCCTGCTCCTCTCTAGCCATGGCAGCAACCAGGCAAACACATGCCCATCAAGATGTACATCATGGCACCTTCACAGAGCGCGGGACCTGCGGATTTCTGGTGGTGCTGAAATGGCATATGAATGCTGTTGATGCTCAAGCCCTGGATGCTGTGCTGCTCAAGAACGACGACGACGACGACGACGACGGCAGCGGCAACAACAACGGCGGCATATTGGAGATCTTCTTTTTGCGCTGATCCTCTTGCCTCATCCCACAAGGCAACCTCTGTGGTCTTGTGCTAATTCGGCCAAGTAAATCCCTATTCTACAAGGAGGACTTGGTAGTTCTCTGGGACTAGTCTCATAAACGGCCCTGCTGGGCCTAGTGGATTTCGGACATCAACTCCCCGCTATTCTCAGCAATGGTAGGGGCCGCGGCAGCTCCAGCTGCTTCATAAAGCGGTACAACACCAGGCCAAAGCCCTGCT
Organism: Mycoemilia scoparia; assembly: GCA_027575805.1. Lineage (NCBI taxonomy): Eukaryota > Fungi > Kickxellomycota > Kickxellomycetes > Kickxellales > Kickxellaceae > Mycoemilia > Mycoemilia scoparia. The sequence goes on along the minus strand of JANBPU010000123.1, from coordinate 2,995 downwards.
GAACATACAGAAACACAGCATTAAAGTCGAGTCATCAATCTAAAATCATAAATCACTTCCAACGTCTTTGTGCCCTGACTCGGGTTCTCGCTTGGAATAATTCACCCAAAGCCACACGCAGACATGTGCTCTACTCTATCAAACCTACAGACCATTCTACCAACCTAGCCTGGCCAGCCCACCAAGCCATGGCTTCTTGCGTATGTAGGTGTCTGTGCCTCATGTCTCACAGGATAAGAATGAAAATACAGAATCCACACCCATCGTGCTCTGCCTCCACTACGTATTATGTAAGACTTAATAACGTACAAGCCTTCTCCCCATCAATACCATCCCCTTTTCCAATTGGCCAAAATTCTCCTTTGGCCCCTCGTCTCCACCATTCCCGCATGATATGCATATCCAGCTTATTATCTTTCCCACAGAGACATGAGCATGCAAAAGCAAAAAACAAACAATCAAGGATACATGTGTATTTGTGTATGTCCTTTATTTCCTGTGCCTTGCTGCGTTGTGTTGTGCTCTCTTTTCGATTTACTTTTCGCTGCCGCTGTTGCTGCTACTATTGGCACTGCCTTTGCCATTCCGTTTGCAGATACATGGCGTGATACAATGTTAAGGATCCACACTGCAATATGCGTAAAGGGAAGCTTGATGCTATGCCCATACACGGAGATTTGAATGCCCTTTCTACTCACTGCAATCCCCTACCCGCCCCCAATATGGCTGCAGCACTGGCTTGCAATTCACTTTAGCTTTTTCTCCGAGCAGTCACATACCAGTATGCTAGACGCACATAGGACCAGCTAACCCACAATTGACAAAACATATAAAAGAAAACCAGGTGTTTTTCAAGCAGTATACAAGCGCAATCTGTAATACCAAGCGCAACATATTCACATGCGATCTGTATGCATGTCCCCTCATTCCCTACTATTCTTACACTACTATCATCTAACCCCAATCTTTACATCCCCATGAAGACCAAATATTCATCATATATATGGCAATAAAGAACAGCGCGTGACCTTCTTTGATTTATTTTTTCCGCAAGCACAAGCACATCCACATTCACATTCATTTACTTACTCTGCTGCTCGCCCAACGCTAATGACTTGGTCATTCCGTTAATGATAACCTACCAACCCATTGTTCAAAAAGATCACGATGGACATACATAAATCTTCATTCGCTCAAATATATTCACAGCCCCAGCCCCAGCCCCATTTATTCTCTATTACTGTAATAATAGCAATGGCGGGGATGAGAATAAGTGGTCCTTTATATCCCGCCACAGCAATCACCACATATCGCCTTTCATTGTTTTCTGTATGCATACTTCAGCTTCGCTGTTTATTCGACCAATAGCATTAGCATCTATCCATCATACCATACAACTCATGGGTGGCTGTCTTTTAGAATTTTTGGATGTAATGAATATTATAATGGTGCGATTGGAAGGTAATGGCCATGCCATTTGAGGGTGGTTAGGAATATGGGGCGATTTTTTATGACAATTTTATAAACCCATGTGCAAGTGAAGATGTCAGTATGACCAGTAGTCACCATCATTTATTGTTATCAGTCTTGACATCATGACTTTTATCATGACCATCCAACAACAACCAATTTACGCTACTAGCCACCCAAACATATCTTCTCTGTAAAGTATCTTCTTTTGTAACAGAGTAACTATCTTCATGAATTCGCCACCCCAATAGAAAACTACAAAAGAGCTTTGTTCTCATTGTGTGTGTGTGTGTGTGTCTGCATACATTATACAAGAAGCAATTCCGTCCTAGAAAGTTAAGGAAGGGTTGGATTCAATCCATTATCATGTATGCACAACAGCGTCCATTTTCTCGTCTGTGTGAGCTTGCAATGTATCTCCCCTATACACACATGTCCAAGTGATTGGCCATCAATAGTTCTCCCTAAATAGCAGGCTCTCCATCAAAAATCAACCAAATAGTACGACCATGCACTCCAGCAAATTTGTCCTAAATAAGCCTTATATTTCAGGCTGGTATTGGAAAGATAGCTGGATATAGCCAGGGCAACTGTTTATTAGTATTGTAAAAATGTCATTGGTATGCACCATTTCTTTTGTATCATTAAGCAAAAGCGACTTGAAAACCGAAAGATCGCGACAACCCTTTAAACAATTACTACTGCCTGACACCCGGCATATTTTCCCAGGAATACTGAATCATCGTCACAGCCACTCCTTTGGCCTACTTGTGAATACAAAATGCATTGCTGCTACAAGCCGTGAGAATCTATTGTGGGTCCGATATGCATGCTGTGGATATATTGAATGCCCTGAAATTTATGCCATGTTATTCTGCTACAATGTTACTGTTAGAGATGCCATTTTGCTACATATCATTATTTATCCAAATTGAACAATCTTACATAAAAATAACAACAACTAAAATTTGCAATGATGTTATGTTTGCATGGAGAGAAGACTTTAGATACTTACTGTCGTCCTAATGATTAGTTTAAATGTCCGATACAGTATTTATTATTATAGAAAAGTATACGACACCTGGGCATTGAGATAATCTAAATGACGATAAAGTGCTTTTATTCAACTTTTACAATGCAAATGCGGTCAATGTGCTACCAAAAGCATGAGATAGCAGAGTATGACGCAGGAATCAAAGCTCCTTGGAATCTGGGTACAATTCAAAGTGCCGTAGCCAGCTGTGTGGACACAGCCCCGCTTGTGATACTAGACTCACAACGCTGAATACCAGCAGGTCTTGGAGCCCATTTCCAAGACCACCTGGGGCTGGATCATTGCTTGTAAGGTAGTTTTGGTTAAAGAGTTTGGTGCTTTTAGTTGCGTCATTCAGCTGGTGCGATACTACAAGAGTTCCTTTGAAGATGAGCAATTAAGGGTTAGTGTTTGACATTTATGGAGTTTAGTTATCAACGAATTTATTACCACTGCAACAACGACTATTGCCAATACAAACAAATTGAAGCC
>JANBPU010000122.1:0-48550 GCA_027575805.1 Mycoemilia scoparia | reverse complement strand
TAAAAAGGAGCACACATACAACCAAGCTATAGAGCTTAGGTTGCTTAATAATTTCTCGAAATCTGCTGTGTGTTAATATAATTCTAAATTGTGGTTAGAATGTGCAACAAGTAGTCTTATTACATACATTTATCTTATATATACAGTCGGAATAAATACTTACTTCGGATCTCCTGCATATCGTTATACGGAGCAACGTATAAACACTAAGAGAACCTTGAATTGATTTCAAAGATTGATTTATCCTTAAGGCTGATGCAATGGCTATATATATTTGTGAATAAGCAGATAGCAAGTCATTAATATTATTTCTTGCAGAAGCAGGCTTGCTTTCATGCACCCAATAAATTTCGCCATCCTTTACTACTGCTATATCTGCATAGCCAGCCTTATCTCCAGCATCTATATGGTATTCAAAATTGATCCTAAAGCCCTGGCCCCATGGATATACTATATTAGCTATCTCTTTTACTGCATTAGATGAATAACGCTCATCTTCTTGATATCTTCGTACTTCATTATAAGCATGGGTTGAGTTATTGTTTGGAACAAGCTGACCTCTAGTCGTTGTAAGCTGTTGGTATGTCATTCTTAATAATATTATTTCATTTTTCTCTAAATTATAGGGCTTTTGTAAAGAAAAGGCACGAATATTGGGATGTGGGTTAGGATCAAAATAACTATTATAAAACCCAGGTCCATGTAAATTATCAAAAAACCTTCTGCAATTGCAGCTAGGGTCATAAGTGATAAGCTCATGTTGATTGCATGTAGCCATTTTAAAATAAAGTTATGAATTGGGGAAGAATTGTTTAATGATTTGACTAGCAAAGGTAGCAGATTATTCTATATTTATATATATTTTGTTCAACATTACATCCTCTATTTTATATACTAAAATAGTAAATATGTAGTCATTTTCAAATTAATAAAAAAAATAATGACTCTATTTGAAATGAATAAAAATATCACTGTACAGGTTTGATTGATGCTTCAAAGCATCCAATTTCAAAGAACTATACTTCCAACAATACTATTAATGCCAAACTTTAATTGCATATTATATTTCAATTATTTTACAATGCTTTAAAAACTTGACACATTGATCTTTGAATGACATTAATGCTGCTAGTATATCTATTAAAACTATTTGGTCGCAGCAAAATGTGTCTTTAAAATTTTAGTCTTTATCAACTTTAATTATTACCATTGCTATTCTAAGGGCAGAATCGAATAGATAATGATTAATCATATGTGTTTACATGCCCATATACTTGACATCTATCTTCATTTCAGTAAATACTCCCAAAGTAATAAGTAAGAAATCACTTTGATTACCCTTTGATGTCAATATTGCTAATGAATCAAATGAGAATGATTATATGTTTCAATAGAGATTTATTTGTGTAGCTTTTAGAATCAATCATTTTCAATATCACACTGCCGCAAAAACAAAGCAGAACTATTCTATGGAATAACCATAAACATTTGATTTAGAAAGTCCACAAACTTTTTTTACTTGACATTATGCTTGACTTTTGTAAGCAACAAAAAACTCAATGTAAGAGTCACGTTATTATTTGATGCATAACATGATCCTTCCATTTAGTTCCTTACTTTCACAAAAAACACCAATGCTGCACAGATGTCAAAATATTGTTGAGTATAACAAAAAGAGAATGCTAATCATTAAATTTATCACAAAGCTCCTTCAGTTTTATCGTAGTCAAAACTATGATACCAATGAAATGTGCATATGTTTTAAATAGGAAGCAAATATATTGCTGAAATCACAGTTTAAATCATATTTGTGTTTGAATATATTGTTGAGAGAAACATCAATGATCAATATCATTATATTTTTATTGAGAGTTTTATATATAGCAGTGACACTGATAACATTGAGGCAAAGGAATAACTGATAATCCTTATAATATTCGACCTGAGAGCTTGTGTCAAATTTGAATGAAGCTTTGACCACATAATTACTTTGCTTGATTTTATAAAGCAATTGTAAAATATTCAATCTGATTTGATTGCTAGGCATGTGGTCATAAAGATGTCATCTTGAGGCTATTTGAAGCTGTGGTGCTAAAACTGTTGAAATAGCCTTTTTACTCTACAAATTTTCTTTTCGCAATTTTCTCTACCTAAAACTTATCAGTCATCAATACTACCATTTTATCAAATTCTTTTGAGTCACACTCATAATATCAATTCTTGAAATATACAACCTACATATTGACCACTTCTGATACAATGGCTAAAACCAAAGCAGCACTGAATACAGTTGAACCCTCAAGGAAGAAGCCCAGAACAAGGTCTGTAGCAAGAAGTGGCACAAATAAAACAATTGCATATAGAATGATGAGAAGTATACCAGACTATTATAAGAAGAAATGCCAAGCCCAGAGTACACAAGAGTATACAGGGATACCCCCAATAATATATTCGACTATATCCAACCTGGGCATTAAAGGGATTGAAATGCATTACGATATCCCAGGATATGATTGCATTATAACCCACGACAATGTGATAATCCACAGCATGATGGCCAAATACGATGAAGCTGCCCATACAAAGATCCTGGAGTGCAACAGGTACGAAAATCCCCTAGAGTGCCTAAAGAAGGGCAGGGGAGAACATATGAAGGAAGTAGAGCGACCAAAGCTTTTCATATCACAGATGACTACGAGACTAGCAAGTGATTGCGGTAAAAACATGATCCGAATTATGAGATTCAAACGCACAAATTTCGGGACTAATATAGCTTTTGACTTTAATTCTGAGCATGGAATTAGACACTATGAATATAATATCAGTGGTACCCTCGATTTAGCATGCGAAACCTTGGACAAGGGTGACAAGTACATAATGGATACATATCGCTGAATGGCCACACACTTGTCAGTGGTAGTAGTAAATGCCAACTATAACCATTTTTGATATTTCAATATGATCACTTGCAAATACAAATTAACATTTATAAACTACACTTCGATATCGCAATTGAGAACTGTGTCAATCTCAGCATCGTTATAGTTCATGTTGCTATTATAATATTTAACTCATTTATAATAAATATGTATCAATATAGCTTATAACCTCCCATAAAAGCAATATTTAATTTATTGATCGGTCTACTGACTGTCTGTTAAAGCATTTTTACATAACACTAAATAATTATTTATATTTCATTCATAAATAACAAACCTATCTTTTTTGATCTCTGAGCAAGCATTAAGGGGACGGTCTCTTATTTGTACTACTAGCCTCATTATGGTTATAAATACATCCCTGCTCAAATGCCTTAAAGTTGGTTTATTTTTTCAAGCTTCTTTTCACCCAGCTCTACTCTATATGGTCAGATCGATCAAAGCCTTAGACCAATGGGTCTCCAGGGGTTGGATATTAAGTTGATGATGGCCGGGTCAAAGCTCAGGACCACTCTTGCCTATTTCGCACATTTTCACCACTAGTTGAATCTCACCATGTATATTTTGCGTTAAAAATGCAAATGCAACTTGTCAGTATATTTAGCAATAGCTCCATGTCGTCCTCCAAAGGAGTTCGGCTGGAATTAGTAGTAGCAACAAGCTTTTCATGCCCAAAATCCAAGGATTCGCTTTTGTTCAAGATCTTGTGAATTTGTTAATAATATCCTTTCACAATTGTCATTGCAAATGATTTTATCAATGTGAATTATATTCATATAATATAAAATGTAAGAACCAATCTACCACTACCATAAAATGATAGCTATATAAATAAAGACCAGCTCGTAATGGATTACTCAACTACTTTGTTGGCCATTTTTTTCGTGATTATCAGAATGCAAAGCCTTTCCTCTAGCTAACTGAATATTGACAACCAACAGTTGAGATACAAGTGTCACCAAAATATCTACCATAGCGCCAGCATCTTGATCATACTGTTTTTGCTGTGGTGTTTTACTGGCCGCTGCACCATCATGTTCGAGTGCTTGCTTTCCCATCATTAACAAAGCACATTCAGTTGCACCTGGAGAATCAGCTGCTTTACATATATAGTAGCAAATTTGGAAGAGCCAGCAAATAGTCTCTCTCAGCTTTTTCCAAGCATATTTGTTTTTACCAGGATTACAGTCGCCATTCCCGTTACTTCCAGTATCAGGCCGTGAATCAAAACAATCCTTTTTGGCATAATAGGCCAAAAGTTTACCCAATCCGACCAGAATTTGAAACCTTCCCTGTTGACTCCGGTTTCTCTGCTTGATTGCCAAAATTCTTCATTTCAAGATTAGAATGGTCAGAATACAATATAGAAAAACTATAGTAACAAAATAGCATCATAGAATCGACATCTGGAATATATCTAGAATGCTCACTATGTAAGACAAGATCTATAGTTGCAAATACGTGCTTATCCACATGCTTTTATTTGTGAAATGATTCCAACTCACAATCATTGGTTTTTTGAGCTGTTTTGTAAACGTTTTATATAGTTTATACATATTTGCTTACTCAACTACTCCTTGTTTAGTAGTTGATGTTATTGTTTTTCATTAAATGGTTTATACAGATCACCCACATTTACAGAGACTTTTGTAATAGGAGATGCATTCTTTTTCTTTGAGTAGTTGGATTTGGGCAGCCTGATCATCTGGTGAACAATAGTCATCAGTACTAATGGTGCTATTGTGGTCACTACACCCATACCTTTTTTTGGGGTTGCTTTTTTGACTACCTTGGCTTTGTTGCACTTGCTTTTCTACTGCATGGAGCAGAGTTAGAACTGGAGATGGTACTGGAGCTGGTACTGGAGCTGGTAGCTTGAGTTGCACTTCCATTATGCTGAAACAGGGTCGTAGGACGTGGTGATCCAGCTGCATTGGATTCGGACATAGTCAAGTCAATATCTTGGTCAGATGCATGCTCCGGAGCAAAATGACTAGGACAGCCAAATGAAGAATTGCTGCTACTACTTTGCTTTGAAGCTACTTTGCCGTAGTGTAAAATGATAGCAGCAATATACATAACTGAACATGTTCTATTTGGTTCTGACTCTTTTACAGGTATTTTGGTCTCAACAAGCCCAGAACTCAAACCATAATTGCCACATACTACTGAGCTCTGGGATTCTTGCGTTGGCGGAGATCTTCTGAAGAAATCCCGTCGAAACTGCATATAAGTAGATGATTCTGATTTAGTTTCTGTTGCCGTATCAAAAACATAGTTATTCGTCATGGCAGGGTAGCAGAGACAGTTGTTTATTTTCATCGTGAATATGTGATAATTGAATATAAACTGCAAAGGAGAGGAAAACTAAAGAATTCAAAGCATGTGATATGACAGGTCATATTTATATTTAGAACTGGGCTAATGGACTAAGAAGTCTGAATAGAAATTGGTAAATGACCAAAGTACAACTATTGACTAGGGTTGAGCAATTTAATGATAAAATTGATCAATTAATTTGTTTCGATAGTTATGAAAAGTAAGTTTTGGTTTATTATAAACATTGCAGCGTTTATATGGAATTGGGGAATGGTTGAGGTAATTATTATTGAATAATAGCCATATATGTAAAGGATTTGTTATGAAAGGAAAGAAATAAGGCTACTGACGATTCACCCCCATGCTTCCGTATCCCTCCTTATATATAAACACACACAGGAAATCCCAATAGCAGCATGCAGACTGCATTCTAACAAGTTTTGATAGGATATCATTCATACACTGCCTGAGATATCATACCCAGAGATCCATCAAAATACCTGTAGTAAAGGATTGTTAATGGCTTGCCCCCTTTAAGGCAATTACAAATATTCATCGTGTGGTATGTTGTTCTAAGTCCTGTGTAATGATTCCATAGCAAATCCAACCTTTTTACCAATTGAAGTTCTCTTCATATAATGTAGTGATTCTGTATGGTTTATAAGCCAAACTTACTGCCTTCTAGTCACAAAGGCAGTTACACAACATTACTGCTTCCTAAGAATCAGGAATCATGGAGTTGAGTTCCTATTTGTATTGTCAATCATCCTTCCAGTCGGCCTCACCTTTATTAGTTAAGGAAAATTCTCTGAGTAGCTCTTCGTTTTGGTCCTCCTTTTTAGTTTGTTGTTTCTTTCAGTATCCCATTTTTATTCCTCAGGAGACATATTAACTGCACAGCATAAAGTAGGCCCACAATAGCTACTTTGCTTCCACTATCTACAAATGTGTTGGTAATGCTTTAAAAAACAAGCTTGTCTAATAATATTGAAATACATTAATGATCATAATCAAATTGCACATTGCACTATCCATACCTTGCATGTGTTGTGATATTGCCTATAATGTGTGGAGATAAATATACCATGCTGCGGCTATTTAGGCTTTCCATAGAAAGCTTACTGCCTAAGCCATCAATCTGATATTTTGGTTCACCCAGGACACTGATTGGCCAAGATACATTAGAGCATCACATAGACTACGTTGATAGTAGGAGTCATCATACAATATTGGGAACATCTATAAATACAGAGCATGGGTCAGGATGGTCATCTTTCCTTAGTAGATTTATTCTCATTAATTTATTTAGTGTTATAATAACATACACACTTCACTTTTCCCACACTAGAAATTATGCATAGTTTCAACATCAAAAGTAACTTTCTCGCAACATCATTTAATAGCCGCGACTAACTTTCCCTTTATTGCTTTTCATTGCACATTTTATCCATTCAGTCAGATTACTGATCATAAGACAACTACACTGAGCATGTAGCCCAACTCTGCCTCTACTCATTTGTATATATAGCAATTAACATATACAACAACAAAAACTGTAAAACCTGGATTTATTTTAATTTGATTATTCGAGTGGCTGACACATATTGGTAGTATGAGCAAATTGGTTATGGACATCACATTTCTATTTCAAGTCTTGTCAATTCCATCGCATTCAAGTAATGTTTATTATTATTACTATCCAGATTTATTGTATTGTAATGATAATTATTGGTTGCTGGTCATCACCAATACAAATAATTTCGTAAGTTTTGATTTTATTGCAAAGAATGCATTAGAATATAGACAGAATTCACAAGGCTTTGGTCAAAATGACTCCACATAAGTTGTTTTATAATCGATTCATAATATGATCAAAGCTGGGGAAATATTTCTTCATATAATACATTTGATTCCAATTGCAATCTGGCCCTATTCTTTAATTATGAAAACAAGCACATTTATTATTGCTTCTCTGGTATTACAATGATTAGTCTTTGTATTTTAGAAGCCTTGCATTGAATGTTTATCATGCTCTCACGAAACCATGGCCTCTAATTATATTACTATTCAAACTACATTGGTACATATTGTTCTAGGGTTTGCAATCTTAATATCATCTGATTGGCTAAGTCTCATTGTGCCAATGACGGCAATAACCACCATAATATTGAAGCACATCACCACAATTGTTTCTGACTTTGGCTTCAACTTACTCCAATTTCTTTTACCTTCTTTTTGATATTTTCTGACAAATTTTTAATTTATGAAAAAATGCCTAAATCAAAAGCAGTACCGAATACAGCTGGACCCTCGAGGAAGAAACCCAGAACAAGGTCGGTAACAAGAAGCGACACAAATAAAACAATTGCATCCAGAATGAAGCGAAGTGTACCAGACTACTATAAGAAGAAATGCCAAGCCCAGAGTACACAAGAGTATACAGGGATACCCCCAATAATATATTCAACTATAACCAACTTGGGTTTTAAAGGGATTGAAATGCATTACGATATCCCAGGATATGATTGCATTATAACCCACGACAATGTGATAATCCACAGCATGATGGCCAAATACGATGAAGCTGCACACACAAAGATCCTGGAGTGCAACAGGTACGAAAATCCCCTAGAGTGCCTAAAGGAGGGCAGGGGAGAACATATGAAGGAAGTAGAGCGACCAAAGCTTTTCTTTTCACAGATGACTACAAGAATAGCAAGAGATTGTGGTAAAAACATGATTCGAATTATGAGATTCAAACGCACAAATTTCGGGACTTATATATCTTTTGACTTGGATTCTGAGCATGGAATTAGACGTTATGGACGTGCTATTAGAGGAACCATCCGTTTGGCATGTGAGACCTTGGACAAGGGTGATGAGTATATAATGGAAACGTATCGCTAAATAACCATTTGGCAGTAGTAGTAGCAAATCTCAACTATAAACATTTTTAATATTTCAATATGATCACTTGCAAACACAAATTAGCATTCATAAATAACATTTCAATATCACAATTGAGCATAACCACTATCATCGTTGCTATCATAAACAAATACAAAAACAATATATCAATATGGCTTTGGATCTGCATTGTAGTAATATATTTAGCTTATAGATCACTCTTTAATGTCTTTTCAATTGAGACACTTTTACAAAACAAATTTGTTTTTAGTTCTTGAGTCATAACTAACCAAGACACTCGATGTGGTTATCGTATAAGCATTTGCGGGACGTCTTAATACAAGCTGTTCTCAACGATACTACAAACATTTCTAAACCTTTACAACATTGCCACTTCACCATATCATCATTCCTTATTCGATCATGTATATTTATAGAATAAATATTAAACATCACAATATTTTATACAAACTGCACCGAGAAGGGTAAGTAACAGTAAAATTGAAACAATTAAAGCTAATAATCGCATACACCCATTTGAATCTGATATAACTCAGAGTTGAGACTCACTTTTTTGGAATCTCGCATTTAAGTGATTAGCTACTAAACCTGATATAAACGGCACTCTTAATACGTGTTGAGATGCTTTGGATAATATCAAAAGAAATGCTTATCAAAGATGTATCAATTCTGTATTATCCTTATCTAAAAAATATATCACCTATGTACCAGTCAACATTTCTGTGTATTACTGTTGTGGTATCATATGGGTAATAATTTTTGAAGGGTGACCATTTGCTAATAGCTGTGATTGCGCCTATAATCGTTGGCCACCAAAAGGTACCCTTCAAAAATTATGATCCATATGATAAAGTATTTTTAAGCAAGTTTTCATTAGTATATATGTATCTACAAGTATTCAATATTATTGGCAATTGTTGTTAAGTGTTATGGACTTAAAAAGTAATGAATAAGAAGTGAAGTTAAAAATTTAGGTATCAAAAAAGTATAGCTATATAAAGTGAAAAAAAGAAGAGCGAATATTACGATTCTTTGTGTGTGTGTGTATGTGCATATATGAATTTACACACACACACATCTATGGCCACTGATCGGCAGCCACCAGAAGTCACTCTTTAAAAACTAAGATACATTCTGTCAATGGTTGCTTTGAATCAAATATTGGGATCAATTGTAATAGCGGTATAGAGGAGGTAAGCTAAGAGAACAAAAAATTAGTCAATAGATAGATTTTCAACCATCGTTCCAAGACGAGGTAGGGTAATATATGCATCCACGCCATAACCAGGTAAAGAACGGATAACTATATCGCCACCCCAATATTGTGCATAGACTCTTGACATTGGTAAACCAAATCCAAAAGACAAGAATGGGGATGTCCTTTCACTCTCGGATACCTTTGCTTCAAGCTTGTTGACCTGGTTGAAGTTATCCATGCAGTGCAGCTTTTCTGGATTGCTATATGACCAAATGTGTGGGAGAATCTCATATGGGATACCGCCCCCTTGGTCTGACACGCGGATGGTTATATCCTGATCATTGGAGCATATAGTAACAAATATTGGCGGCAAAGCATCAGCATTCACACCTCCCTTATTGGCTTGGCCTTTCTTTAGAATTGCTCGCATGGAGTTTTTCAAAAGCTCATAAACAATGTACTCAATGTTGTCTGGAACACACATGAACGAAGCATCACGGTTCCCTTCAATAACAATTTGGGGAGCTGTATCTGGAGGAAGATCGTAAGCATCCTCAAACTGGGCCTGGATCTTGATTGCACATCCGTGAAGGAGCTGTGCGATGTCGCATGCTGGTTTGACAATTCCAGTACGTTGAGTAGAAAATCCCAGTGGGGCATGGTCAAGACTGCTTTCTCCAGATACACTTAAAATGTCCTCATCAAATTGGTTACTGAGTGCAATGTGCTGCTCAGCAAGTGTTCTCCGTGATATACGGGCTACAAGCATTTTATTCATGAACTGGTCAATTTCTGTTGGTGTTATCAGTGTTAAGCATTCATTCACGCCCAAGCCTAGCTGTGGGATCACCTGCGAATGTGTACCAAGATTCCTTGACAGCATCTTACAAAACCTACGATTGTCATCAAGGGACCGAATCTGAGAAAACTTTCTGATCTCATCAAATGCCTGCCAGTAAAGATCATAGACAAGACGCATATGTGGGTTTGTTCCAGCAATGTAAGGAAGTGACTGAAAATCTCTAATCCGATGTGAAATCCTGACCGGAAGCTCAGTTCTAACATAGTTTGCTGATGAAAGCAGCTTGTCCTCAGTTAGCTGGCGTCCAAATAATACCAATTGTCGTAGACTAACTTTCTTGGCATCCTGTGATGAATAGCGATCAAGTACTCTGTTCTCGTAAAACTTCTGATTGAGGTTCCTGTTTGGTAGCGATGCAAAGTTTCTCTGAAGCGGGCATTTAGGTATCGCAAAAGAATTGTGAAAGGTGCCAACAGTGAAAAGTCGAGCTTTCTTCAAGCACATGCTACTATTATGCATTTGACTTCTTGGTATTATTGTTGGCAAATGTGGTACAAGATAATATAATGTGTAGCAAAGAGAATAAGGTGAGTTATAAAGCTTAAGGATAGAGTTGATTGGTATGCAAACAGCTGTATTAAAATGCCGTTAACTAATGACTCAAACAGAGTGAGTTTATTGTGGGATAAAATCAATAGTCAAAACCTGTGCATGAATGTATGTTAAAATGCTCATCATAGAGAATTTGGATTATAATTTTTAAAGGGTATTTTTGGCAGTCTACGATTATAGGTGAAATAGCAATCAAATGAGTGATCGCCATTTGTTGTTAAATGGTCATCCTTCAAAAATTATCATTCATTTTTGTTGAACACTTTGTGATTTTCGGCCATAAAAACTGAATGATAAATAGGTGTTTAGATATGTATTCATAAATGAGTATTTGTATTCTAGAGAAAAGTAATCAACCCTTAACATCTTGTCCAATGATGTCCTTCCACCTCTTTCCTTCAAGCTTTGACACAATGCCATCTTTTATTTCCTGGACTATTCCTGGACCATTATAAATCATTGTTGTATAAATCTGGACAAAGGAGGCACCAGCCTAAGCATAGGCTATGACATCATCAGCATTTCCGATGCCACCGCAACCAATAATGGGAATTTGGCCACCAGTAAGCTTGTATATTTTTCTGGTGGTCCCTAATGAAAGGTCCTTTAGTGGGGCTCCACTCAATCCACCAGTCTCTGCAATCTTTTCCTCATCACCAACCAGGCTTCCAGGCCTCTGTCTGGTGGTATTTGTGGTGATAATTCCTCCAACTCTGTATTTGAGTGCAACATTGGCAATGTCGTGAAGCTGCTCATCACTGTTATCAGGACCGATCTTAATAACAACTGGTGGTCTTTTGCCATCAGGCAATGAATCTCTGGCTTCAATAGCCGCACAGATAGTCTGCTCGAGAGTATCTGTGTTGGATTTTGCACCCAAGTTCTTCACATTGGGGCTGCTAGCATTGATCACAACATAGTCAGCATATGAGCCAAGTTCCTTAATTCCCTTAACAAAATCATCTTATGATTCCTCTGTGGCAGAATGGTTCTTGCTGACATTGATTCCGGGGAGTTTGCTTTCGATACCAGACCTATTAATCGAGGTAGCAATGTCAGTAGCATTTTGCTTTTCTGTTTTGCTTTGGTTGATTACGTGCTTCCAGAATCTTGATCTAAGCCTGTCTTTGCATACATCAATTCCGACATTGTTTAAACCCATGCGATTTATAACAGCCTCGCTTTCTTCAACACGGGAAAGTCGTGGCTTTGGGTTTCCAGACTACATATTTATAATACCCAATATTTCTAGCATATTGATATATCAGGACTAATAAATTTCCAGGTAAATCGCAGTTTGACAGAGACAAGAAATGTGTACAAACCTGGGGCTCAGGAGTTATGCTTCCGACTTCCACAACACCATATCCCAGATCAAACAAACTGTCAGTGGAATTGCAGTTTTTATCAAATCCTGCAGCCATACCAATTGTGTTCGAAATATCTTTGCCCCAAATCTGATTACAAAAAACAAGCTTAGGTAAAAGTTAGCATAGGATAGTCATCCAGTATATCAATACATAATGTGGAAATATGGTTCATAATTTTTGAAGGATAAATTTTGGTGACCAATGATTATAGGGGCAATCACAGCTAAATGGATGTCCAATTTTACTAGCAAACTTTCACCCTTCAAAAATTATTACCCATTTGGGGTGTCTGGCCAGAATTCACAACCAACTCTTTAAACAAAAATGGTGTGTTCTCAGAAAATGGATAGCAAATGGCTTGGGATTGGGCCAAAATCCAAGGATATGCTGTGTGTTTCTACGTACAATAAATTTGATCACTAACGAAAACCCTGACCACTTCAAAATAGACATCATGATGGTGATCACTAATAATTTATGACACTTGTTTATTCGTTATTATATAAATATGCGTATGTGTGTACACAGGGAAAACCACGCAAAGGTGTGGATAAAAACCTTGTTAAAGTAAGTATAAAGTTATTAGATATTTGTGCACACGCGTAAATAGAGAAAGACAAAACTAATTGACCAAGATCAGTTTTGCAGATGTGGGTTGTATTGTGTCAGTGTTGCTGTCGATGTGCGGGGTTGTTATTTCAGATGGCGCTGTTGTTAGATGCTTCATAATCCTAGCTCTGCCTTAATGAGCCGTCTTTACTTTCAGTTGTGTTTGCGTGATTGGAACATGCTCATAGATCGTCTTAGGGGGGAGTCCCTACAATATAGGTTTGCATTTGCATGTGCGCGGGTCACATAGCTCTGCTCGTTTAACACAGTTAGTAGTACAAGCTATAATGTCACAGCGCTGTGCATTCACCACATAGGCGGTTACTAGGAAGAGGAGAGCACATAGGTTTGACGAGAACTTCATTGTTTCTTGGTGGTAGAGTGAGAGAATTACTGATGTTGGATATGGCTGTGGCAAGATGTTCTCCTACCTTTTTATAGTTTTTCTCTTTCTCTGTGATGGGATACCTGTCTGTCTGATGGCAGTGGGGGGGGGAACCTAAAAGAATAAACCAAGTGTAAGCATCTGAAGGCTTTGCAGATGTGCTGGCAAATGTGGTTGGGCGTGTTTAGCTTGATTCCAAGGACTCCACCACATGATGCCAGCTGGCAATGACTGATGAAGGCAATGCGATATATCGATTCCTTTTTTGCCCGGTACTAAAGCAAATGGCCAATATATTCAGCATTATCGGCATTGTCTCTTGGTTGTCAATGAATGAACCAGTATAGAAGAGGAAAATCCGAATCTGCCAGTATATACCCTGCTGGCTTAGAGGCCTTTCTGCTTATGGATTGGTCTATCCAAATTTCTTCACCATAGTGTATATGCAAGCCTTAATTCCTAAATTAAAGATGCGCCCATGCTGCAACAAATATCTGTTTTCTTTCAGAATTTTTCCATGAAACAACGGATGTTACCGTATTTCTGGGTATGTGGACATTTACCATAGAGCAAGAATGCTGTGCTTATAGGATTCAATTGCCTATTCAATGGATGATGAGGGTAGTGATTTCTGACTGAGTGGCCGATGTGGCCACCTTGACATTTCAAGTTGGCTGTTTCCTTGTGCAATTAAATGTGTTGTAGGTGGGTTGGTGCTTAAGATTGGGCCTAATTGCTGAGGAGGGGGCTCATATCCAGCATTAAAAGTTATAAATGCAATTTAATGAGAAGCCATTTAAAATGGTAGTCACATGGTATTCGGAACAGTCAGTTCATAAAATATTCGATATCCAACAATCTGGATTTATTAGTGCCTTTGTTATTCAGAAAACAATGTATGTGAATATTCCGCTTTATTGATCTCATGACAGCACACATTTTCGACCCAATGGTTGTATCCTTATAATCTCCCATCCTCCTCTCTTTCTTGCTTTTTAAAAGGATAGTCGCTCAATGTATGCCGGTTGAAGATATAAATGTCATTCTTAAACGAATCCCGGTACAACAATTATACATAAACATTCTTAATTGAGTTATTTTAAAATAGTGAGATTCGACTTAAGGCCAGTTGTATGTATGTGGAAATGGGTGGTCATATTTTGGACAAATCTCCAGCCATTACATGCCCAATGCTTTGTGAACTCTGGCCAAATATACAGCACTTATCAATATACATACCAGTTGGAAAAATGCTTCGATAAACGAATATGATTTACGCAATAGTGGTTATTCGTCCCATGTATTATAGCTAGGCTATATAGAATCCCTAGACAATATTCACCAAATGTTTTTTATTCAACACCAGGATCAGCTAAAGTTATATATGATCAAAGCTCCTAAGGCGTTAGACAAAAATGGGTCTTCAGGAGCCTCATAGCAGATTCCCTGCAATTGGGACAAAATTTGATCAGGACTTGCCATTTCTGTCTACCATGCATTTGACCAGTAGTGAAATTTCTCACTATATATATATATATATATATATATATCATTCCAGAATATTTGGCGCACTTGCCTACCTATAACTTATGTTCACTTGTTATTGAGAGAACATCGCATCGTTGTTGTTAATAGGGATTGGAGCTTTTGGGCTTAGGTTTGTTTGTAGGAAAATATGATTGCTAAACCTGACCAGAAAATTAAAAAGAATGAGGTTTATCTCTAATGGGATTGTTGGAAATCGTCGTCATATGGGCAATAATTTTTGAAGGGTGACTTTTGGTGGTCAAAGATTATAGGCACAATCCCAGCCAAATGAGTGATCACAGTCTATTATCAAATGGTCACCCTTCAAAAATAACTACCCATATGTATCATAATTTTTTCAGGGTAATTTTGGTGACAAATGACTATTGGGGCAATCATAGCCAAATGTATGTCCAGTTTTACTAGTAAACTTTCACCCTTCAAAAATTATTTATATTATAAATAAACAAGTTTTCCATTAGTACACAAAGAACAATGAAATAGATCAAGCAAACTACAACAAGCGTGGCAATGTATCAAAGAGGTATGTGGACTTAAAAATAACCATTGTAACAGAACACATACGACAAGTTTTGTGAAAAAACAAGCATACTTTATAGCTTGTGTAATTATTTAGACACATGTCTAAACCAGATAGGCGGATAAAAGTAGGCAAGATCTGATGGTACAATACTTGTAATTATCTGAGCTCCAAAAACCTTTAAGCAAGAAAGTATGGTCATAAACAGGCTTTGGAAAGGCAATAGATGTGTCAAGTTTTGGAGGTGTGTTGTATTATTAGAAATGACTAAAAATAAAGGTTACCTAGGAAAAAGTTGTGGGGAAGGAGAAACTTGACCTAAATAGGTGGATGTATTAGCATCACCATGCATCAAGGTGCTTGAGATTTACATAAATATGCCTCCCAATAAACTCAAACGAGAGTTATCATTTCAAACTACAATGTAGGCTATTTTTAGCTTCAGTTTAAGCTTGATGCAAGCACACAACTTTATTGTGCAGTTCTTGTTATTAGTAGGTATAATTATTAGCAAAAGAGCATGTCCAGGCTTGATTCGAGTTTGCATTCATTTTGTTACTGAAATGCGAGACTATGGGCTTGATAGCCAACATTAATTTGAAACGATCTTCATGCTTTGTTAATCCTAAGGTGAAAAAGATGTTGCTGTTATTCCAGCATCTTACTAAAGACACATTTTTGACCTTGAGAATAAATCATTTCTAGCCACCTTTCTTATCGCTAAACATTATCTTGTCTAGAGACAACAATAAGTGGGGTAAATAAGTGGGTTTTAAATACAATATTATGTTCAAAGCCTACCAAATCATACCAACAATTAGTAAATGTAATGGCTTTTTTCTTTTAGATTTTATTGGTTAAGATCCATGATGGCTTAAAGCATCACATAAAAGGTAGACAGAAATAGTAAGCTGGTTGTGCAAGTTGACCAAATGGAAGCTGTGACTCCAGTCAAGCCACACATGTATTGACTGTAAATACTGAGATGTTATGTGCTTTTCAATCCAAAAGTATTGTTTCCATAACACACATATGCTTCTTTGCATTCTGTATGTTGACCACACTAAAATACCTAAAGCCAAAATTTTGTTTGTGTCAAAGTGAGAGAGAGAGAGGAGTGAGTGTATGTAAGAGCTGCTAGCCATATATACAATAAGTCTGCAAGTAGCATGTGTCCCGAGTTTTAGTCAAACCCCTTTCCTTTTCTTTTCATTCATCTATATATTTATTTTTGTAAAATTTTAACACCGAGAGGAGAGGTTGAAAGAGAAAACGCTCTTGTGATAATGTATTTACATAAGAGAGTGCTTTTGGCAATCTTTGCACTGATCGTTATTCTGTCGGCTATGGTCAAAGCACTTCCAAGACCAGAAGATGATGACGATGAGGATAAAAACGAGGATAAGGAGCACCATCAGCAAAATCACAATCACAATAACGGCCATCATAACGCCCAAGGCCACTGGAATAAGGGCAATGGTAATAGCAAAGGACAGGGTAGAGTAAATATAAATCGTGTTGGCGTAAATCCGCCTGGCGGCGGTCCTGGTCAATTCCAAAGAATGGGCGATGATCGTATAGGAATGATGCCTTCATTCTAATCCGCAAAAGCCTTTTTTCTTTAGCTATATAACCCTGCCAACTATATTTATACATAGTGCCGAAAAAGCATCCTCATACACAGTTTATAATTACCAAACATCCACAATTTCATTCACCAGCTCCTTTATATTCACCGTCGCAGTATCAAGATGTTCATTTTAATCCAATATTTAATTTTAAAGCTCTTTCTTTATTTATACATATGTTTTGCTGTAGTTTTGCAGTCATTTTATTTAACTTTCTATATATGAGTTATTATTTTTGAAGGGTGACCATTTACTAACAGATGGTGATCACTAATTTGGCTGTAGTTTCCCCTATAATCGGTGGCCACCAAAAGTCACCCTTCAAAAATTATGATCCATATTTAAATTATTTATTTAATCCTTAAACAAATATGAAATAGGGAGTGTGTAAAGAAATGATGATGCTCATTTATTTCAAAACAATTCATAGCTGTTTTTTTGGTAGATGGGCAATTCTGCCTGTATTTATAATAAAAGCCCGAGAGCCAGTACAGCAGCATTTTGAATGATAGGCAAGTATTGCGAAACTGGGGATGAAAAACAAGTTTCAATATAATGAAATGCTTTTATTAGTAGCGTTAATAATGAAGATAGGAAAAAGAAAAAAATATGTATATATATATATATATATACTTGGTACAAGTACTGATTGTATTTCAATTTACATCATGCGGTAGTCAGATAATAAAAAAGATAAAGCGAAATTGAATGAATATGAAAGAATAAATAAATGACCAGGGTTTTAAGGTCCTAGCGTAATCTCCAGAAAGTTGTTTTATATTACCAATAAGCCACTAGCTTCTCTCTCTTATCATTACTCATTGTCATTGTAGTTCGAAGACAGAGGCTTTGGTGGTGAAGTAGAAACTGGCGAGCAGAGCATAAATTGAACAGACCCTGGCTGATGAGGTTCATTATAACTTGGTGATGGATGTAACATATGCGGAGTTCTTGTTTCTTCACTGGGTGCTACAGCACCGACAGCTTTGGGCTGACTAAAGTCGTTCTTCTTTGCAGCGGACGAGGAATAGAATGAGGGTGATGAAGGGACATTAGGCCTTGACGAGACTGATGAGCTGGTGATTCTGTATGGATTGGGAAGATGGATGTGCAATTTAGAAACATTTGCTGGTGTTGGTTGAGGTGGTGAGTGGCTAATAGGAATCGAGTAAGAAGGAGCAGAAGAATCGTGTGGGTCCCGAGAGGTTGTAATGGGATTGGAGAGCTTGGGCAGTAAAATGTTTGGGATCGAGGATCTGGTTGGGTTGTTGGAATCATAAATGGACGGTCGGCTAAATGGAACATTGGACTTTAAAAATGGGTCTGAGAACCGCCGGTTGAGTGAAACTAAATCAGACCTGGTTTTTCCTAGAGGAACAAACGCGCTTCCACCATTGGCCCGCTGCTGTCTTTGGTCGCATGCATATGGGTGGTAACGGGCAACGGCAGCAGGTGCTGCTGCCGAAGATGATGCAGATGAGACTGAGGTTGAAGATGAAGTTGAAGAAATATCATTAGCCACTTTGGCAGAGTCGGAACGGCCAAGGTTGTGGCTGGTGCCGGGAGTTTGAGATCCCACTAGGGTGGGTTCAGATAAGGCTTGTTGGTGGTTGTGGTGAGCTTGGGCATTATGCTGGGCCATGCTAAGCTCAATTTTCTCTCGCCTGTATTGGTTGCGATAGTACCGTTTAACCTCTTCGCTCTCGTTCCTCCACATCTTGGAACACATCCTGGAGAGTTCGATCTGGGTGAAGTCGAGGTTCGCGCTCTGGAGTTGTGCCATCTTGTCCTTGCGGTACCTGATGAATGTGTTGACTGGTTTTGAAGGAGAGCCTGATGAGCTAGGATCAAGGGAGGAATGCTTTCTCTTGTTCTTGCGATACAGAAAATCCCGAGTATCGCCGCCCTGGAGCGAGAGATTCTTGCAGCGGGCCTTTTCTTCTTGCTGACGCTGACGATACAGCTCTTTGATGTGTTCTGGCTCTTGCTTCCAAAGGTCCGCGGCCATGCGTGAGACCTCGGACTGGTTCAGCTGGGGATTACTTGTTGCAATCTCGCGTGCCTTGTCGCTTCTGTAGAGAATGAAGCTGTTTGGAGCACGCATGACTGCCCCAGGCTTTTCCTCCGGGGCGCGCTTTTGCAGATGCCAGCCCAGCTCGGTCAACTGCTCGCATATATCTTTAGAAGTAATATTGGATATATTGACTAGTGAGGCGACAGAGCGACTAGGCGAGACCTCCTGGCTTGTATAGTGACCGGGAGATGATCTTGACAAGAAGGTAGGGCTGCAAGAGTTACCTAGAGAGCCTGAATATGGGATGATAGGCGACGAAGCGGCTGCAGAGTTGAATACTGGGTAAGAGCTAGAGATGGGATGTGTGGTGTTTGAATTAAGAGGTTGGCCTGTGGCCGGGAAGCTGTTTGAGGACGTATTTAAGCGAAATGAGTGAGACATGACGGAATCCATTCAAGACCCGATTGTATGGTGGAGGATTGCAAAGTAGTAGAAAGTCGCAGTAAGATAATAATGGAGGCAGGTGCTTAGTCTGGAAAATAAATGTGCGGTTTCCTATTACTTTGTTAAAAAATGCCGGGAAACCCAACTCATTAAATAGATTTCTAGGGACTGAGTGTGTATCAATTCAAGACCCGGCGCAAAGATATTGAAATAAACTCACAGGCTAACCCTGGCTTGTATAAAAAGCACAAGGTCTATCCAAAGCAGCCTAAAAAGGTCTATACAAAGACCGGACTTTGTATCAATCCGCGTTTGACGAATAAGCCCCTAGTCACAAAAAGGGTGGCATGGTGATGGCCAAATGGTGAGGGGAGGGGGCGGTGGTTACCATACTGCAGGTAAGAGCACACGTAGGGTGCATGCACCCTTACTCATTCGTTGCACCTACACTTCCATGCTTCTTAGTCACGCTTACTAGCTTGGGCTTTCTCGCCGATATGTAGGCTATATTTAAAAATATCCATTTTAAAGATACTGGTAGCCAGGATCAGCAAGCCTGCCTGGAAACCATTTGGATACCAGGCCTCCTGGACAATATTGGTTACTATGCCTCACATCAGTATGCATTGCTTTTAAAACGGGACCGAGTTAATGTCCTTGCTGCTATTAATATTAGGTGAACCATGGGTAGTCAGTATCTGGTTCATAAAGTTCTATGACCATTACTACCATCCCACTTGTCTCAGCCTACCCAAGAAATTTGGAAAAGGCTGTTGCTGTCCATCACATATTTATGACTTCACCACTGCCTTGCCATATTTGTTTACTTTCTTTGTATATCTAAACTATTGTATGGTATATGGCCACATGGCAAGTTCTCCATTAAAAGGAAGCAGATTGGTGCCCTCATACATTCCCTGCAAGTCGGCCCATAAGTCATACGTTTTAGCTGGAGCCTGACTGGATTATTGGCTATTATCTGGGGTATTCTTCTGGTACACCTTCAAAGGAGATTATGCCAAATGAAATGTCACCAAATATAATAGCGTACCCCGCTGTTAATGAGTCTCACACTACACAAACTCTGTCCAAACACACCAGGCTGTGGTCGTTGAGCGGAGCTATATATATTCTTTTACATCCAACCATCAATGACAAGTAGTGATGTTTATCAGATTTCCCTTTCAGGATACATTCATGCAGTAGGATTGCATTTGGAGAGAATGTGTCGGGCTTATGAGCACTATTGCTGGTATATTCCCACAAACTACTTGAAAGCTTTATTTATAGATTGTAGAAGTCTTTACTTGGTTTGCTTTTAAAAATATTGTGTCTTTCTATTTTGCGGTTCATTTAGGCCTGCGCAATGGTGGCTGAATAAAGAAAATACAAAGCAGCTTTATTGTAGGATCGGGCTATCAGTAGTTCAAATAGAGAGAGGGAGAGCAAGTGATATGTGTATAAACATACAACTAAATGGTAACTACGCGGATATATCATCTGTCCTTTTTTAAAGTTACCAAAGGAAAGGGATAGTGCAAATCGTTTCAGGCAACCATATTCATACAGTAAACAAGAGCCAAAGCACCAAAGATATTGAGTTTGTGATATTGGTAATGTTGCTTTTGAAGCTGTCAGAACAAAGGAGTCATTGCTTCAAAGCTAAGGCTACTCTGCATAATTTCCAGTATACCCTTAAGCCTTTATACATCTATTTTTCACTATGGATCCGTCAGTTCTTTTTAGAATAAATCTAGAGACATAAATCGAAATTAAATAAATGTAACATAAATAGCGATAGTCCTTTAGATGTCAATGATACTAAATCTAAAGAGGAAAGCAATTTAAATAGTGAATCTATAGCAAAAGAGTGAAATAATTTAATGCAGACAAGAAAGGCAAGTGAATAAATCTTGGTCTTTGGAACCATGATAGAAATATTGCGATCTAATTAAAAAATAGCTTGCTCAATGCCAGAATATCTTGGCCAAAAGGCCAAAAGCTTGGCATGCAAATACTCCATCAGCATATTAGAGTAAAATTGTTTTGAGTTTGAAAGCTGGGGGAAAAATAATTTACCAATACAAATTAATTAAGATGTATAAGAAGATTTTCTTTAGCCGCGCATCTAATATAAAGAATTACTACCTTTGGATGGAGATGCTATTTGAACGATTTATAATGCATAGAAATAGCCAACATCTTGGCGTTATTGAGAAAATTGCTTAAAATTTGTTTGCTGGCTTTTAATAATTTATATGCAATTCCTTTGTGTAAAGCCCACCTTTCCTATTCACGGGCATTTTGTATCATTCGCACTGTTTTCTTGTATGGATAAAAATCACAATTAAACAAATAATGGCCCACCAGTGGTTGCATAGAAAATAGCTTGTGATTAGGCCAAAAACTAATGAGGACTCACTTATTATTACCTTGTATTCTATTTCTAATGAGAGTATGTCATATATAAGCTGTCTTTTTATTTGTACAGTGACCCCTTTATACTGCTATAAGTCAATAATGCCAATGGCCATTGCTGAAAAGGGAGTATAGTAATTGTTGCAGCTCATATAAAATACCGCTTCCTACCAGCAAAGCACAATCATAATAGTCCATTGTACATATAAGCCTTTGACTTGGGATGTATCCTTTCTAAATAAGCTTACCCCACAAATCTTTATCAGCGTCCACACCTTTGGAGACTTTGATCTTCTTTTTATAATCTGCTTTATAGCAAGCAGTATGCTCATCATACTCTAAAACTCAAAATTGCCTATATATAGGGTGAAATTCAACAACGACCATATGTTTTTTTTGAATGTATGGTCTTAGCTGATGCACTCAGCCATTTTTAATGTCCTTTTTTGAGAGTCCAAAGTGCCGAAACCACCAGTAAGATACCATCAATTTAAGCACACAAAGGTTCTTACTGTTCTTACCTTTTTTAGAAAAGTATTTATTTTTCTTTGTTTTAGTTAGTTTTCTACGCTCGGGCCCGAAAATAATGTGTTTCACAGGGTGGTAGCACATTCTCTCTATGTATGAGCATAGACTGCACTTTAAAATTTATGAATATATGGGTGACCATCTGATAACAAATAATGGACATCAATTTGGATGTGACTGGGCCTCTATAATCATTGGCCATCAAAAGGTACCACCACCCTTCAATAATTATGATCCATATTATTGACGAGTTAAACATAGTGTTTGGAAGATCTACTGTTTTATCGGAAGAAAATGGGTAGTTATTTTTAAAGGGTGAACATTTACTAACAAATGGTGATTGCACATTTGGCTGAGATTGCCTCCTTAACTGTTGGCCACCAAAAGGTACCCTTCAAAAATTATGATCCAAATGACCCCACAAATTCAAACAGTTTTGGCTATTGACTATTGTGCAGGAGCCATCTTTTCATGCCAGTAGTGATGATGTTTTGTATGCTGGTGGTCAATATAAGTCCAATATACATTTCTAAATTATCTGCACATGTCTATGTATTAAGGAATCATGAACAATCCATGTCTACTGCTGCTAAACCTTTTCAAATCCCCCTTATTTAGTTTAAAAGCACATTTACGAATGAAATATTCAAATTTAATAAAGTGTATTTATGATGATGATGATAATAATAATACTAAAAAGTGAATACAATAGTAATATGATATTTTGAGTTTAGGAATAAACATTTTTTACCTTCCCAATAAAATGAGCAAAAAAATTATAATTGTAATGATGATGCTAGCGATTAGGTTACGGTAATGGGTTAAATAGGATATATTAGTGCCCTTACTGCGCCTTAAAAGTTGTCTAGGGACTTTGTAGACAAGTGTCTGATGATAGTATCAAGCTTATTATTCAGCTGCTCATACTTTTCATCAAGAGATGTCTGATGCGTTTGCATGTTCTGCAGTTCTTCTTTAATAGTATTCAAGTCGTTTTGTAAATAGGGTGGTGGTGAGGAGGCGAATAATGAAGGCGGGGCAATGCTGTGTTCATCGGTAGATCGAGACTTTCCCTTTGATTTAGAAAAGAACAAGTTTAAAGGCGATAAGCCGCTTTTAGGCTTCTTAGGACTCCTTTCTCTTTTGGGTGGACTATTGGGATTGTAATCAGCTTCGTATGATGGACCAAAAGAACCTTTCGAAAGAATTGGCACCAAACGGTGATTAGGCCCACTGACTAGCTGATACTGATGTTGCATTTCTCCATGATCTTGGTAAAACGAATCAATATCTGAATCTGGAAATTTTGTATTTTTTTCCTTTTTGTCAACTCTTTTGTGAGTATTTTTAAAAGTATTTGTTACTGTTGTTGTTGTAGCTGAGGGGTCCGATTGGATCTTAGCTGCTATGGAGGAATTTGTTGGAACTCTCGATGACTGAACCGGTGTTAAAGCAGAATCGTTTAGGGGTCCGGTTGGTGTGACAGGGCTTGAGTCGCTGTCATCGTCAGAGGACTCATCAATGTCGCTGATAGAGCTTTGTTCGCTTTCCGAATGCCTTATCTCGCAAGTGTTGATATCATAATAGTATACGCTTCTTTTCCTCTTTTCTGTAACACCATATCGAATGCGGTGTAGAGCAGAATAAACAAGTAGGTGAGGGAAATACAGAACAATCAGCATCAAGCTTCTTGCCAAAACAAACACACGGGATGAAACTGGGGATCTTTTGAGAGGAGTAAGAATCAGCAGCTGGACAACATTGAAGGGCGGGATGAATGGGTAAGTGGTGTGAGCAGTAACATACTCCAAGACCTTGAGCATCATGGCGAATCTGAACTCCTGTTGAGCATTATCAAGGATCCGAGCATAGGCCTGATTTATTACACCAATAAGGATATTATACAATACAAGGACAGAGATTCCGATATACATGCCCATAACAACGGTCCCAATGATGTTTCCGAAACTTTGTGCCTTGTCAAATCCGAAATAGCTATTACCAAAAAAGATGCGGAACATCATACCGCTGATATCGACCCACGTATCTTCCTGAGAATACCTCAAACTCAACAGCCAGAAGGTCTGGAAAAAGCCCAAGGATACAACAATCAGGATGACAACGAACAAGCCTGTCGACTGAAGCATATATTTGAGTTGAATGATCAGAGTGCCAAAGAACTCAAACTGATCCAGGACGGCAAACATCCTAGGCCACAATATAATACCATTGAGGGCCAAGATGTCGTACGATCTATCGATATCGTCCTGGTCACCAGTTGACAAACTCTTTAACCTTAACACAAAGTATATCGAGAATATGCTGTAGATGAACACGTCAATACTATTCCACAGATTCTTTGTATATACGACCATACCATTTTCACGAACTTGTCTGAGCTCATCAACAATATATGACAGGCCGATGACACAAAAGATACTTTCGGGCAAGGTCATTGTTGCCGATCTTGTATATAGCACCAAAAGGTAAAACACCAGAAACACTGCAAAATGGACAGTTCCAACATTGCATTGGAAAGCAGGAGTTCTGAGGGGATGCAATGTTTGCGCTAGCCATATTTCGAGTTTAGTGAAATGAGCACCAGCTGGCATTATATTGCTAATAGCGGTTCCAAGCTCATAATGGGAATTGAATGTAGTTGCTGTCTCGCAGCCAGCATTTAATGGATCGTAGGAGTCCTGATTGGTGCTACTATGTCCATTTTGGCTCCCACTGTGTTGGAAAATATCGTAGTCTTTCCATCGAATCCTTCCTTTCCATAATTGATTGACCATCAAGTTGACTGGTTCTTGGACAGTGAATCTTTTGGCTTCGGTTCTTGCTGCTACCTCGAGAGTATGCTCAGGTTCGTTGGTTTTTGCCATTTCTTTGTGGAGAGTTGCTAGTGCTTTTCTTACTCGTGGTTGGATCTGTAGCAGTGACTGCTTCTGAATACCGCCTACTTCACTATCCTCGCTGCCATTATTTCCATTATTGTTGGGATCACCAAGCTGCATACCAGATGCATTGGTGACGACGTTCTTGTTGGCATTATTGTTAATTTCGCCAATACTGTCTGCAGGTTCTTGGGAGTGAGCAGCGATTGCTGTGGATGACGAAATTCTTGGCGACAACAATGGCCGTCTACGATCACTATTTTCATTGCCTAATTCTTCTCCTTTGGTTGTAGTCATGCCTGCATTGGAAGAACCAAGGCCAGTGCCAACGGATTTTGTGCCTGTTTGTATTGGTTGACTGTTTTTTGAACCCAGGGTCCCAATATTGGCTCCGGTTGAAAAGACATTCCCCATGAAATTGCGGGACGAATAAATGTCACCGAAGCCTCCTTGGAGTTTGCTGATATAGTGAGCAAATCGAGCCGAATAGCTTGATATGGGCGTGGCACAAACCGACACCCCAGTAGACCTACTGAATGGGACATATCTCATGCAGAAAGCTAACCTCAGCTGGTCCTGGCTTTTCATCGAATGCAATTCTTTGGCACAACAAATGGCCAACGTCTCGGCAATGATGGCTCTGGTAGCAAACACGTCAGCCTTTCGGGTCTTTTTCTCAGCCAATGCCTGGTTCACACCTCGTACATATAAGCAAGAAAAAAGGGCGGCACCAGAATGCTCTGCCAGGACCTTCCGCACCTGTTTCTTTAAAGGCTGTATTAAGTTGATGTAGGTATCTGGGGAGTGGATCTGGTGCATCGAAAGCCCGACCTTTACATTCTGGTAAAGAAGGATATAGATTTCAACGATGGCGTCGTAGGCGTCAACATCCGACATGTAATTGTTGTGGATGCGGTCATAGTCATTGTTGTTGTCATCAAGAAATCTTGTGGTCTCTTCCGAAGACATAATACTATTGAAACAGAACTTCCAATACTTGCTGTGTCTCGTTACTATGGTAGTTGCTGTAGTATATTATCAAGAATGAGATAACATAACAGTAAAAAGTGTAAGAAAGAAAAAGGAAGAGGGCAGGCGAGAAAATAAAATATATAAAAAAGTATTAGAGGATGTTGGAATCAGAAAAAAAAAGAGAAAAGGAGCGAAAGTGTCTGTGCCAAGAGAAACAGGGCTAGCGGTTGTGGCTGTTTGGTAAAATAAAATCTGTTGCTACTACCACTGTCATAGTCGTCATCGGCCATTATAAATGAAATCCTTCCATTCTTTACCCTCCAGCCCCAAGCCTTTATGCAAACGAATAGTCACTCTGG
The DNA here is from genome assembly GCA_027575805.1 of Mycoemilia scoparia. Taxonomy (NCBI): domain Eukaryota; kingdom Fungi; phylum Kickxellomycota; class Kickxellomycetes; order Kickxellales; family Kickxellaceae; genus Mycoemilia; species Mycoemilia scoparia. The sequence goes on along the minus strand of JANBPU010000122.1, from coordinate 22,060 downwards.
GTCACAAACTAGCCCTTTGCATGTGCCAGAAAAGACATGCACATCCATATGATATGGGTGTAGAGCCCAAGCAAAGTGTTCCTTGTTTTTCGACCTGCATTTTGGAGTGAAAAGAGTACAGGTTCCTTTGCTGCCCTTGGGCTTTCGGCTTTCTGTGAACCGTTTTAATTTGTATGTAATCTGTCAAAGATATAAATAAGGACGTTCAAAGTGAGGCCAAGCAGCCGGTCACAATGAAAGCCAATCAGTCTATAGGATCTTTTGGGTAGTCAAGTGGTCAGTGATTCGATACCTCTCTCTTCCTCTCTTTCTCTTTCTTCTGTCAAGATACATGTACTGATAATAAAGTTAATGTGCCAGTTCTTGTAAAGATCTTCAATGATTGTGTCAAATTCTGGCTATTAAATGGTATTTATGAATACTTTTGTATTAAAAATGGGTTCCGAACTCGGAGGAGTTTCCTAAACGGGGTGTGTGTGCATTTAGAGTTGCAGACAAAAAAGGAACGAATATTAGCCGGCGTGATATTGTTTGTTTGTTGGTTTGGGGGGGGGAGGGGAGCGGAGGAAGATGAAAGTTTTTAATTGTGAGTGATTATATCATTTATATCTTTGTTATAGTCCATGCAATTACAGACTCAACATAGATATCGATAAATCAAACCATGCAACATGGTTTGATTCGGGAGTTAAGATGATTGATTCCATTGTCAGTTAGGGTCGAGTTAAACGTGAGTTACAGAAGCGATGAGACTCTTAATCTCTAAGTAGTTGAATAGTTAAAGAATTTTCATTTCTTACTTCAACACTAGAAAGCGTTTAAAGGGGGGGTATTTATATTCTATGAAAACTATGGTAAGTGGTATTTAACCAACATATGGCATACTGATGAGTACTAACAAGGGACATCGCCAAGAATGCCAATGTTTGTGATTTTCCTCTATAGTTGAACAGCAGAGCTCCTATGCTCCGTCCTCAGGTTTGGGACCCAGGGGAGGTCCATTGACCCTGCTCCTAACAATAAAGAAAGTCTAAAACAGGCATCGCTGATGAAGCACATCTACATTTTCAATTAGTTTAGCCATCGCTTTATCTAATCGTATATATACTTGAGTTCTTTTTTGTAAATGAATGGCTAAAACTGAAAGGGATCAAAGAGCCGAGGTCAATTTGTTAGAAACAAAGAATCAAAAGCGCCAAAAAATACCACCTTTACTAGTGGTCTTTGCACAATCCCAGCCTGGTATTTCTTGATCTGATTACAAATTAATTGCCTCAAGTTTTCAATCAAAAATGCCAGTGATCTCTTGACCACCATTGGCTGTTTTGAATTAACTGATAAGGGGGTGCAGGGGAAGCACGAGAGCGAGCGAGAAATACGAGAAAGGGAGAACTTAATCATAACTGAAGTCCTTGAAAAAAGCACATACAGATGATGATGACCAGTGCTGGCAGGTTACAGTGATCATTTTTATCGCTTCTTGTCTTGTGTGTTGTTTTATCTACAGCTTTCTCTCTCTCTCTCTCTTTTCATACCTTTCAAATCCCAAGACATTCTCTTCAATTCTTTAGATTCTAACAAATCTCTAGAATAAAAGTTACGTGGTTTCGATCAATTTACATATATACTTATAATAATAGTAATGGCCGCCATTGCAAGAGCTCTTGAAAACTGCAGTGCCCTTCGTACTGTTCTTCGCCCATTCGCCCAGTCTTGGGTCAATGCCTCTGGTTATAGACGCCTTGGTAAGTTATTGGGGATTCTAATTTACTTGATATCTATGTAGTACACATAAGAGTTCCAAATGCTTTATATAACGCAATCATTAGCAGCACCAAAATTGGCGCGGGCTTTAGTGATATTGTGGTGAAAGTACTTGAGAAAAGACACGATATATATATATAATATATATATCGTGTCTTTCCTTTATTTCTATAAAACAGTTTTAGGATTTGTCTTGAATCCAGTACTAATCATAGTTTGAATTCATATTTTTCCATGTGTTTGGGACATATAAAATAATCTACAGGTTTGCTCTATGATGATTTGATTATCGAAGAGAACCCAGAGGTTACCGAGGCCTTGAGGAGAGTTCCAAATGACCAGATTGATGCCAGATATTACCGCATCAAGAGAGCTTTCCAATGTGACTTGTCCCAAATCGAGCTTCCTCCCTCTCAATGGACCAAACCCGAAGAAGTAAGCATATTTCTGGCTGTTGTTTGTTTATTTGTGCACAGATTATCATTTTGCAATATGGATTTATGAAACACATACTAATTACAAAATCTGCTATATCTCTGCGCTTAATGCGATAAATTAACCATAGGACGTCTCTTATCTCCTCCCAATCCTTGAGGAAGTCGAAGCCGAGGTTGCTGAGCGTAACATGTTCAACTCTCTCAAGGTTGTTCACAAGAAATAAAGACACAGATAGTCTCGTTAGTATACTTTGTGAGGGCACATGATAGATGAGTTGGCTCCTTGATATAACCTTCTGCTCTCACAAACTGCTATTATTTTGTATGATTTTGACCTCAAATTTTCCAAATATACACAAACACATATTTATACATTGGTCCATGAAATTTATGACTTGATGATGTCTACTATATCCCACATCTTAGATTGGGAAGTAGATAGATATGTAGCGTGTATATTTGATATAAAATAAGTTAATCATTTATTAATACTAAATTCACACAATCCTGAGAAAATGGACAGGTTTTACAGGCCTTAGACAAAATGGTGGGTTCCCGAGAGCTGAATATCAATTGGCTCATAATTGGGTCTAAATCTGATTGAGGCGCACTACTGTCTACAATACATCTGATCCCAAGTAAAGTCTCACCAAATAACAAGGAATGTCTGTTATCGTATATGAATTAAATTACAGGTAAGGGAAAGCGTTCAAGTCGATCTCCCTGCTAACTGATGACATGGCATCGCTATCGTCGTCCTCAGAGTCATACCCCAATTCCTCATCATCTTCACCATAGTTATCCACCACGTTGTTTGCGCCTTCATTCTGCTCACTTGACGCATTTGGATCGTTGGATATACCTGGAGTTGACGATGATGGCTGTATACTGGTTGGTTTGAGATTTGAAGGATTATGATGCTGATCCGGTTGGTAGCTGTTGTTCTTTGCAGTACTACTATCGAATGATTTTATCTGACGACCAGCGATTCCTAATCCTTGATAATTATCCTTCCTGTCATTGGCATGTGTCATATCAAATGCCTCTCCATCGCTCTTGGGTGATGATGGTGATGGCGGTGCTGGTGCTGTTTCTCGTGAGGATAATGGTTTCTGTTTTTCTGTATTGCTGCTTACTGACATTGTTGCATACTTTTGCATCATAGATATCCTGGCTTGCTCCATCGGTGACAAATATACTGCCATGTCCTCTTCAACAGGTTCAGGTGTTGAATCTTGCTGCTGTCCGTACTGCTGTTGTCCCTGGATTTGTGGGGTAATATTTGGTTGCTTTGAATCAGAGCCACTGAAAGTTCTTGATACAAACGATGCTAATAAGTTTGCAGATGTCGATTTCCTTTCCAAAGCTCTATTTCCAGCATACTCCTTTTCGATCCCACTACCTGTAGAGCGCTGTGAAGCGCCAGGGGTTTTGGAATCATTGCTATACTGCCCTTCTTCCCTTTGATTAGAAGCCGATATTGGTGCTTGGTTAGTACCTGCTGATCTCTCTGCTGGAAGAGAATTCATGCCTACCCGTTGAGTTTTATCAGAATATATTGTATTGTTGGTCAAGTAGTCACTGGATGGTCGTTCAGCATGTACACCCACAGATTCTGCTGATGCTGGTAAATTGTATAAACCTTGACCAAGATTTCCGGATCCATATACTTTCTTTCTATCAGTAACCTTAGGTAAATTTGCTGCAGAGAATGTAGAGGCTGATGGGATAAGGATCCCAGACTTCATTGACTTCAGCCCCACTGGTGATTTCTTGGACAGCGAAGCTGATTTTTTCTCCGAGAGTTTTTTCTGGGCCTGTTTCTCCTTGAGATTTTTTTCCTCTTGCCTTGCAATTTCGTCAAAGTCTATATCGGCATCGTTGATTGGATTCTTCCAGTACTCCCAGTCATTGTATTTAGGATCTATCTTGGAAGATAGCTGCGGGAACATAAAATCTACTAGATCATTCATTTCTACATATGATGAGTTGTAGCCATGAAGCAGCTCGAGCTTGATCTTTCCTGTTGAGTCAATCGTACATATCCGTGACACGGGAATATTTACACTGCGGTAAGACATGGCATCAGTGATGCGGTTACCAAAACCTGCATAGAAGGGTGACTGGTTTTCGAATAAGTTACGGATCTGCCTAAGGCAAGTCATCTTGAACTCTTGTGGACGCTTGAGTATGACCTCTCTATGGAAGGAAGTGAATAGCCTATCTGGAGAAAGAAGTAGGGGTCCATCGGGCAAAGTGTATCCATCCTGGTTGACATTTCGCAAAAACTCTCTGGTACTGTCTGACTGGCCAATGGCCCTTGCTGTAAGATAAAGTATCTCGTACCCATTGTTCATGATGTCAGTAAAGAGTTTTGCTACACCAGTATGTGTCCAGTCCTTGCCAACCATGTTGAATAAGTGGCCCATCACATCGGACTTGGTTATAGTGCCATCAATGTCAGAGATCACGATCTGAGCCGTAGTATCATAGAGAAATATTCTTGCCTCGCTATACGCATTGTTTGACTTTACTCTGAAAACAACCTTGTTCATACCCATTTTAAGGTCAAGAGATGCCAGCTGGTCAGGCGTTAGTCTTAGGGTCTTGGCGTATTTCTTGGCCGAAACAACCAAGGAAGAAACTTCTTCGTCTGATGACGACGGGATGTCATGATGGGTCTGAACAATATCTGTATCGCTCTTCGCATAACTATGTTTAAAGCTAGCAGCAGCTTTTTGATCGGGTGAGAGGGTGGTAGTGCTGCTTCCATCTGTCTCGTCCTTGCCCCACCACTTCCATGAGCTCTTTCTCTTTTTTACAACGTCGGCCTTTTTGGTATCATTATCCAAGACTGATATTTCTGTGTGTCTCTTGTTGAGTTCGTTTTGCTCTTCAGTAAAATCGGCTAGGGGAGTGGCCATGGCATCTGATCCGTACAAAAGCGGCATCAATAGTGCTTGGGCAACTGATTCCCAGGTGTAGTAAGCATCCCCTTCTCGAAATACTGCCTTGGGATCATTGAGAGTCTGCAAGGAATCTGATGTAAATGTGGTGTAGGGGATCAACTCCTTGTCAAAAGCCTCGCGTGCTTTGTTGCTAGTCTTAGCTTCAAGGATTACTTCCGTGCCACAAAGTGACGCTGATAGCTTTTTGAAGTTTACTACTCTTTTGGGATGAGATGCTGACGGAACTTGTGTTGATTGATTGGCACTTTTATTAGTCACTTTGTCTGATTCTGTGGATTCAATACTTTCCTCTTCCTCTCCATCGAGCTGTCTGGTTTGAGTTCTGCTGATTGATACTTGGGCGCCCCAGTCCCATCCTGAATGCACTTTATTTAGGTCGTCATCATCATCCACTAGTCTGGTATTCTCTGCTTCCTTTGTATAAATATATTCCGAATCACTGACTACGCTCATCGGGCGATGTCCATCAGTAGGAAGTCTAAATTACATTTACATTGTTGTTATAAAATCTGCAATATCAAATATTTTTATAATCGAGTCACCATTATGCACAACTTACCGGCGGATCCATTTACTCACTAGCATATCTTCCTCGGGTATTTGGTCCATCTCCTTTTCAGCATCAGCTTCAGCTATATCGCCCAGACTTCCTGAAGAACGCACACGTCTAAATGGCTGGTGCTTGGTTAAATCATTGGATCGAATGCTTCTTTTAAGGGGGCTTGAAGAAGTGTAAGATGGTGCACTGAAAGACTGAGATCTAGAGCCTCGAGATCCGACTATAAAACCAGTTGCAAAGCAGATATCACTTGGTTAGTATCAATATATACAACTTGGGCACTGGATATACAGTATTACGATAAAGGAGGCTACATACCACGACCACCCTGGGGCATAGAAAGAGCTGGAAACACTCCATTATTACTAGCTAAGTAATCTGAAGACATTTTGCCGCCAATTTCCAAGGCATCATGGTCGTCATCATCGTCATCTTCAGGTTCTTGATCACTAGATAGACTATAGTACCCATCAGCTTTTATAATATCCTTGTTGGAGCGTGTCTGGCTTCCCAAATCAAGATAATCTGGCTCCTATACACACAAAAAGGACAAGCAATCTAATATGTACGCTTGGTTTCTACTCAATATGGTAGCCAGCTGAATGTTTGCTTACTGTGTCTCCTCTAATTGATGGCTCTGGTGAGGTATCTGGTGATGTTAGTGGTGATGCAATTGGTGATGTAGCAATGTCGCTGGGCACTGGATTATCGGTTTCCAAGACAAAAAACGCTTCACCAGTTTCATCGACTTTCATGTGAATGTCTGATTCCTTATCATTGACAATCAGCTCAACCTATATCAACAGTAAATAGTTTCAGCTTTTTTAGAAATTCATGGCCCATGATAAAGCTGCCAAGGATTAAAAACAATATTTCCCATCGTTCTCCCATTCTTCTTTATGCCCCTCTTCTGTCATCTATTTTCTCACACATAGGCCATCTGGCAATTGGCATTTAGGCATGATATCATGCATGGATGTTTTTGGATGTGGTGAATAGGAGGGAGAGGGAGAGGGGGAGAGATCTTGGAAGAGTGTGGGAACACATGCTAGTCTATTGGTAAGGCATGACAGTAGCAGAGTAATAGTAAATCGATGATTTGTGTGAAAGGATACTTACCACCTTATCTGATGGCCTCAAAAGCTGTAGTTTTCCAAAACGAACATGCCATGGCGAACATTGCATTTCGTCATTCGAATCCTTGACTACAACAATGTCTATGGCTCCCGTCAGTGTAGCTGGGTTGAGCTCTTTGTAGAACCCAGAAACCGACGAAATTACCTTCCCAACATACTGCATTTTATTAAAGTATTGGCTGTGTGTATTTTTTGCTAAATTACAAGAAAATGTGAATGTGTGCGCTCTAGTGTCCTCAAGGACCAAGAAAAGGATAAGAAAGCCGCAGGATATTTAGGGTGTTTTATATATCGCAAGAATAGGTGCGTTGATATAGGAAGGGAATAAAGTGAAGTGAAGTGAAGATAAAAGATTCAGAAGTTGGGATTAAAATAACGATGACGCAGCGTCAAAATAGTCCACACACAGTAATGGATGTAGGGTAGAATCAAGAGCAGTGATGATCTTGTGTATGTCTGCTTGTCAGTCACTTGACACCACCAGTCTCGAATAAAATTAAAGATAGGACCGATATGAGTGTATGCTTAGTGGTTAATATTGGCAATGACATTGAAGCATAGCTGGTGACTGTTATGGGGTTAAGTGATCTATGCATCCCAGGTTCACATGCACTGACCATTCGAAAATCAACCAACTTTTGAATGTTAGATTTGTTTGTCGAACTTTTATCACTAAATATATACGAGTGAAGTGTTACACATTCAAAAGTGGGCATTAGGGATATGCAAGAACCAAAGTTTAATTGCTAATTGTATAATGCCTGTCAAAAAGTGACGGATTGTCTGAAAATCAACATTCTTGCTCTCAAGTAAGTTACTATAATACTAAATAAACTTTGAAATAGACTCTATTATTAATAAAAGGAAATTTTATAAAGACTAGTGGAAGTATGGAAATAAAAAAACAAAATAAATCATATTATTTGGCGTGGGGCGGCTTTTCCATAATATGAATATCTTCAAGATTTGGAATCACACTGGTAAAATGTCTTTTGAAATACTCTTGAAATTCATTGGCACATCCTCCTTTATAGCGCTGTCCCACTTTATCCTTGAACCCACACTCATAGTACAACTTCTTGATGGCGAAATGGCTAACCCCAGTATTAACCATATCTGTTACAAGTTTTGGTGGAATTGATTCTCCCCCACCTTTGACTTTAATAATTTTATGATTGCTATTATCATCATCATCATTATTATCGTCATTATTATTATCATCATCATACACAGAATTATAAGTATCTTGATGAGGTGGTTGGTCTTCTGAGGCTTCAAAGTACGCTACTTTAAGACATGGAAGATATGAATACAGTCTAGACAAATCCAAACCAGGGATGGCAGTGCCACGTACCCAAAAATCCTTGATATTGTATATAAACTTTAGTGTCGCATCCTCGAATTCATAGTTTTCTACGCTTGTTCTTCCTTTAAAGCTACCCAAATTACTAATAACCTTGCCAAAGGTATATATGAAATTCTTATCGATAAACTCATTTCTCAAATTGTCCTTGTAACCTAAATATAGTTTCTCGAGGTTTGGTATCTTGACGATTGCATCAACCAGCCCATCATTCGTCAAAACGGCGCCATTGGTAGGTTTAAAGTTGTGAGATTGTGCCTCCAAAGGTTCTGATGCCTTTTTAAACATTGGATCAATAATGTAAGGAGCATAAAGCTCCAAAATATTTGGACAGCTTTCTACGATAGCCAATACTATGTCGTTATTTATGATATAACAATTAAGGTATGTAAGAAGTTTCCACTTCGAAAGGTTGTTCTTGAACATCTTTCCCAATGCTCGAGATAAAGAATATCTGTCTGATTCGTCCTGATAGTAAGACAGCCGGCGTTTCTTTTCACAGGGTTCCTCTGGGCAGACATTTGGCTTTAGTTTGCAGACATCCTTAATGATAAAGTTCCTGAGGTTCGGAAATCTACCCAATGTGCAAAAGTCAATGTGCGACAGTACCTTTTCGTTGCCATTTAATAAATAAAAGGAGATGGTCAGGCTATGCAAGGAATCCAATCGGAATGTCGTTTTTCGCAAAGTTATTTCATCAAAGTAACTAGAAAAAGTCCAAGTCTGGAGATTTCTACAAGATTTGCATATAAGTCGGATTGTTTTAAGACCAATAACTCTATCATTGATTTCAAGGTAACGTATATAGCTTTGGTTTCTTTTAAAGAAGTCATCTAGTGGCTTATTCAGCCTTTCGAGGAACCTATTGTCAGCAACATCGCTAGAAAATGCCGAATCTCCATTGTGGTCATCGCTATCATCGATAGGTTGTAGGTTCAAGCCAAGCATATTTGGATATGCTTTGAATAGCTCCTCTAGAATTTCGCCTTCTTGTGGGAAACTTTTGAGCTTAAAGTAACGGGCATTCGGATAAATCCATGAAATCATCTTCATAAATTTGGCTGGACTATCTCTATAGACTACCTTGACGTAACTCCCATCAATGCTGCTGGCCCGAATAGATTCACCGAAATAAGTAAATTTTCTTTTTCTCCTTTCGAAATACTGGATTGCCATTACTAGTGGCAATACTAATTTGTTGTTTGAAGAGTCTATTAGTTCTGATGGTACCCAGATATAGTCGTTTGGTTTTAGATCGAGGGACGCGGCCTCGTAATTTTTCTTGGATTGGCCTACTGCAAGGTGAGAGTGGAAGATATTGCTGGACACATCGCGAGTGTTTGTTGATGTCATTTTGTGTTATGATGATATTTTTGTGTGCTTCAGAAATTAAATAAAGTTTTTTACTTTTATGAGGCGTAAAGTATGTGCGAATGGACGCTGTAGTACTATTATACTGTGTGAAATGTTGAAGAAAATCGGTTGGTATTTATATGCTTTTTTAAAGTTTAAAAAGTATCCATATAGCTTAGAAACAGACTTTACTGAATGAAGTATAAACAGCTTTAAGTTTTTGAACTTTGTTATAAAAAATACATTTCTAGAATATATCAAAACCAATGCATTTCTAATGGATTTCTTACAAGTTTATTAGAACCGAAATAATGAAATTTCATTATTTGAAAACCCATTCTCAGGCAGATCCAAGTGAGAAAAGCAATAGCCTAAAAGGCCGCTTTGGTGCTAATAAATTATTCTAAAGAATTTAAAATCCATTGAAATTCAAGCTATTTGAGATTACTTTAAGCTTTTAAATGGAGGTACATTGAATAGATGTCTTTGCTCCTAGACCAAAAAACTTTGGATCAACAACAATGCATCGATATCTAGCAGAAGTCAGTATTCAATGGCAAATGTTTTTGCTCTATGGTACTATGTTTGATAAAGCCATTGATGAGAGCATGGACTGCTTGGCTATTAACGCGTGATTAAAAATTTCCAACAAAACCACCCACCAAATATTATAGCGCCTCTATGTGAGAAATGCTTGTTGCTGGTTTACATGCATATCCAGTAATAGCCAATTCTACCCAAACAAGTTCACATCTGGCCATCATTGTTCTAAAATTAGGTTTAATCACTGGCATGAGGATACACACATTTGTTTTGGCTTGGCCACAGCCAGTGTAATATAAGTTATACCATCTAAAAGGTATCTATCTATATGAAATATTCAACGTAAACGATGCAAGCTATTCAAGCCTTGACAGACATACTCTTTAGTATGTTTATATGAGCTGCATTACAATTAATGTGGCATACTAATGAAAAGTTGTCAGATATCTAATGCCTAAAGATTGTAAAATACAGCTCGGTTGGCCATGGCTCTTTATACATACACAAAACCAATGTATATTAGCTAATGCATGCTATCTTTCGTACAAATAAGTGTTCTATATTTAAACCCTAGTTCACTGTTCCACAACGGCTCTGGGCCATAGAACAACATTCGTTGGATCAAATGATGTGACGCACTTCAAATCATACTACTGTATGTTTCTTTATAACAATTCAAGAGAAGAAATAGGGCCAAAGCAAACAGGAAGGGGTTTATAAACAGCAGTTAAAGGGTGTTTTAATAGTTATTTGCGGGCTTATTACAAGTAATGTGCTATCAGCGGATCGTTTGTCTTTGTGTGGGTGATTGTTAAAAATAGAGTTATCAGTTACAATTAAAGGGAATGTGAGAGTATACTCACACTCACATGCACAATCACTTACAACAGCCAAGCCAAGCACTAGAACCATTTCTTTGTTTACAGGATGGTATATGTGAAGTGGGAGCACTTGTACTATGTGAGTGACAGTGAAATGTTTAAATATAAATCACTGTGGTTTGATAAATAGGTTTATAAATAGGTATAAATGATAAACAACATGCCTATACAAGTTCTTTCTGGGATTCTATTCGTACTACTGAGTGTTAATGATGGCGATATGAGGTTACGCTTGAGGCAAAAAGTTCAGGTATACTGATATCAACACCACATGTCCAGAGAAACAGTTTCCGAGGCATATATAGCCTAACAATTATACCTGTCCAACACTATAAGAAAAAGAAGCACAGTCGACAAGCATCATCTTGGTGGTTATTATTGAAGGGCTAAATTAATACTCTCAATGATAATATAGGCTGACCAATATACAGGTTGAGACTGGCCTACTGGTAAAAATTAGCCCTTCAAAAATAACTACTCATCTGGCTTGTCACAGAAGATCCTTTCTTAGGACAAGTGAGTATAGATATATACTTGCTCAAATTAAAAAATGATTTGTTTGTATTTTTATATACCATAGACGGATCTACATTTCCCATGTATAGACATTTATTTATAACAATATACCGGGCAGAGTATCAGTAGTTTTATAGGAATAAATGCATGTCCAGGCTCTTTGCAACCATAAAAATAGTAATAGTGCGAAAGGCCAAGATGCAGAGAGGTTATTATACACCACACCATCCATTTGTGAAAGTTAGTGTGCATATGTATGCAATGAGGTGAGAGAATTCCAGCCAGGTATATCTATATTTATAGAAACAGTTTTTCGCGGGAATATGTGAGAAGCAAATGTGTAAACGCTCAAGAATAGGTGTTAGGGAAAAGTTTGGATGGTATATGAGGAAGGGAATGCGGAGCTTCAGGGATGTTGGCGAAGGTGGACTGTCTTGTTTCTTTGGTTGTATATTTTGTTTTGTCTCTAAAGCCATTCCCTTTTCCATAAACGCTTTACTGTAATCCATAGCTGAACTGTCAATACATATCTCTTGTAATTTGTTTAATACTTGTGTCTACTGGCTCAGACTTTTTGTATAGTTGTGTACTACATCATACTATTTTGTCTCCCTCTCTCTTATTCTTAATACCGCTATCACTACTATTGGGATTGCCATCACGACGGCTGTTGGCGTAGCTTGATCTGTTCTACTACCACAATAGCTGGTTACTTTATTAGTATTACTGCCACAGAAGCTTCAGGTATGGGTTTGCTCAGATTTGGAGAATTTCATCCCAGAGATTTGCCATGGAGATTTTTCAAACGAGATGATGCCAGTGTTTCTGAGATGATTGCTCAAGGAAATGCCAATATTGATCCAGATGATACCCTGGTAATGTTTATTGGCCCTAACAGTAACTCCTGGAAGGATCTTATTGTTGCTTTCCACATCGCATCTTTCTGTTGCACTGTGGTAATGATTGTGACAGTGTTTGCTCTGGGTTGCGCTAGACGTGTTATGCTGCAGAGAGCATCGTTCAGGTTAACCATCGGGCTAGCCATAATGAGTCTCATCTATTCAACTTGTCAAATCTTGCTATTGGGCTCCAATTCCATTGCTGGTGACTTGACAATCTCTTCCAATAAGCCTGCGAAGGCTGTATTCTGGCTCCTCCACTTTTCGACCCTATGCAGCATTTTCCTCGTCGTCTGTCTAGCTATCCAGCTCCAAGTCACAGTCTTGCATACACGTGAAAAGATTGCCCGAAGACTCAATCGCTGGTACGAGTTCTTGTCTATCGTCCTGTCCCTAAGCCTGACAATGCCACAGTGGTTCGTTGTAGGAACGGTGAGATGGGATCTCAAACTTCGTGCATTTATTCTTGGCGACAAGGATCATTTACGAGGCTCTATAAAGAGTTGTCTTTGGGGGACAAACTACGCATGGGTTATAGTTGGTCTTGCCTACTGTTTGTTTGTCTTGCTGGTCGTATTTTTCAAGCTGCACCCGATCAAATCAATCTTCAGATCTCGCAAGCGCCAGAATCAGGTCGCAAATGAGCAGGAGTGTTGGAAACACTGGGGCAAAGACATTGTTGGTGGCAATGACGGTTATAGCGCAAAGCTATGGCAAGCAGTCAATGACAGTAAAACACCTGCTCCTTTGCCAGCAAGAGCAAGTAAGGCCTCGATATCCTCCAGTACTCTTACTGCGTGGGGCAGCGATGGTCCTATGAGCAAACCTTATGGTGGTAGTACCGCCAATCCCTCATTTGTCTCTAGCGTGGCAACCCTGAACGAAAAGAATGGTTTGGAGACAAACGTGTTCCCACAGATGTCGAAGGAAGAACGACAGAAGCTTCTTGTTCGCAGATCCATCCATCGGCTTATGCTCTATATTTTGACCCCGATCGTCACCCAGGTGTGGGGTGTAGCTGCATTTGGAATAGTCAGCCATCCCAAGCAAGCCATTCTCATTATCGTGGGGATAATGTCAGCCTTCCAAAGCCTGTTGCTTCTAGTTTCACTATTCCTTAATCCAAGTGTCAGTGAAGCATGGTACTGGGTTCGCAAACGCACCTTTGTTCGCCGTATAATTCGCAAGGTGCGTCGTCGTCGCAATCATGGAAAGTATGCCAGTAGTAGATCTGTATGGCAGCAAGGATCTCTCAGCCGCCAGAACACAACCTTCAAATCCAGAAAGTCGCTTGAAGCATCTGAAAGTGATTCTGCATCAAATCCCTTTGGGCCAGGTGCTGTTGCTGCTCACACACCACCTCCTAGAGATTTACAGCGTGGGCGCAAAAATCGTCGATCTAGCAATACTAAGATGGCGCGCCGTGCGTCTGAAGTCTCTCCTACTCGTGCCGCAGCATTTGTATTCAATACATCAAATTCTAATCCTCCTACTGCTAGTCTTGAGGGCATACCAGAAGCTTCTCCTCCTCTAGTACCACAGCAGGCTCATGTCCAAGGATCCAATACTGTGCAGGAGGAAGAGAGACGTAAGGCAATGGATAATGGCTCCATTAGTTGGGATATTGACATAGAGGCTGGCAGTGTTACTGAAGATACATCAGCGCCTACTTGGAAGCTGGACAAGGGTGCTCCTCCTTCAAACGATGACAAGAGCAATACTCATCATAATCATCATCCTCAACACCAGGATTATGAACATGATGAGTAACGTAGTGGTGAAAGCTCGTCGTCCCCTCTCGGAGAAACTTACCCCTCATATATAACTGAAGGTGAAGCAGCTGAACTTGCCGATGCTCAGCCCATAGATCCAGCATCTGATGCCTGGAAAGATGAGCTTCTGAAATCGGACGAAGCTGATGCCGAAAGTCCTCGATCTAGAAGCAACTCTACAGCTTCAGAAAGTAGTAAGTATTCACTGTTTCATTATTTTCTCCATGTCTAGTATGAGTAATGTATATTATTACTATAAAGCAAGGGAAATGTGATATTAATTGGCGTATGGTATTTATAACATTTCGTTAATGCATATATGGATATAGGAAATAAGGTATCTTCACCAAGCCCTGTTATAATGAGGCGTACCCTTCCTTCAAGAATGAATAAGAATAGATATAGTATAAGGCCAGCAACAGTGTATGAGTTCAACAACTATTTCGGTGAGCTCAGTGACGCTGGCCCTAGTGGTATTGCTCAGTCCTCCACACCTGGTAATGTTAAGCCTTCAGAATTGGATAATAAGGGTTCAGAAGGCGATGTGGGTAACATTGGCACTAGGTCTTTGACCCGCAGATCTTCTCTTCCAAATTCCTCTTCTCATGGTAAGCGAAATGCTTCAAGTAACTAAGTAAGCAATGGATGTGCTTGCACAAGGAAGCTGGTCAAGCCAGCGTAAGTAATAATAATATTAATAACATCAGGAGCTACAAGTACCAATAATCAATCTTCGACTGGTGATTGCTAATGCTGTTGTGGTTATTCAAAGACCCAAACCAAGTATAACAAAAAACAATGTCTAGTTGTAAATTTAGTCTAAACAAATATCTGTCAACATCGTATATCGTATATAAATATTTTTAGTTTTTAAACCTGTTTATTATTCTGTTAATGTTTCATCATTTTTGTTCTGTTAAATAATGTACACACACGCACGCACATAAATACTTTGATTTGGCAAGTTGCTTATAGCTAGCTTTATTTCACAAGTTATTAGGCATAAATGGTCTCCTTCAAATACTATCATCAAAAACTATGATAAAAGTACATACACATACAAATAGAAGAAATAAGAATAAGAATAAGCAATAGTTAGTAAGAATCAAATCACAATTACAATAATACATACAATACATTCAAGAGAAAAGTCAGTTTCACCACAACCCTGAAAGGACAATATATATCTCAACATACATCAGAACTTTTGCAATTTTTTAAAGTTATTTGTCAAATTTATAGGACATTTTGCCGGGTGGCTCACCCATAGCCATTGTGTGTGGCTGGTCAGTAGTAAAATTCCACATTATACATGATGGATAAATGTCAATGCATTAATCTTAATTACATGATATGTCATTTGTAATCTCAGGGATGAGGTATGTCTCTGAGCTTAATCTTTTGGAAAACATGGATATTTAAGGTTTTGGTCAAAATTGAATCAACAAGACTCCGTATTTTTATCTTACACACAAGTAATTTGTTACATCTTTTGGAATAAGGAGAAAAAAGTAATTTCGATTTTGTTGGGTATAACACGGGCTTGCATATGGAAATCCTGATTGAAATGTGATTCTTGCTATCATCAATCACCTTTGACACAGGGATTGGCCCGATTCCAACACAGATGTATGCAGCGATTCGGGAACTAAATCATTGTGTGAAGATAGAGATTTAATTTATCTGTTTGAAAACTCCTTTAATGTGGAAAAAGTTGGTGGGTCGGGGTTTGGTATTCATCAAAATAAAAGTTAAATAATTGTTTTATCCAAGTAGCGAACCATGCAGATGGCATATCAATGCTTGGGTCTGATTAGTCGAAGTACATAATAAGATCTGGTTAGAGTGCACATATTAAAAAGACCCTGTGTGTGTGTGTGTGTGTGCATAATAGGGCGGAAAGGGGTCATATTTCAAACAAATTAAAGAACTTCTAATAAGGAATTAGTATTCTAGATTTCAGGTAGAAAAACTCCCGGTTGTTGCATAGAGATATACCCTGATACAACATTTTTCCGGTATCGCAGAAGTGGCTGTGGTTTTTGTTTTAGTTAAAGGGGAGAGAGAGAAAGGGCAAAAAGAATGACTACAGATCGGTAACAAAGATTCTGGAGAGAAAAAAGGGCCAGTCAAGTCTAAATTCAGACACGAAAAAGAAAGTTTACTAGTATATATCTGGTGACTTGTGGTGGTAATAATGTGACATTCCTAGGCTCTCAGGGTACAATACGCATCAATGTTCAAACTACCGCCACCACCAGGGAAGTCTTTGTTTTTGGCTTAAAGGGAGAGAGTAAGAGAGAAGAGGGCTACTGGAAGTGGCGCATTGAAATGATATGTATGATATTTTTGATTTATTCTTTAAATTGACTACTATACTATCTTGGCCACTTTAAAGTCAAAAGCAACGATCCCAACAAATATGTATTGATTCATTTTTCTATATTTTCGAGGTCACGCTTATCGCCTTGAACAATCCAGAATGTGTATGTGTACGTGTGAAAACCATGCTGATGTGTGTAAAGAATTCCATGATATTTTTTATAAAAGAACTGAGAAAACTGATTCTATATACTAATCAATCGAAAAGTCTGATGCAAAACAGTAGATAAATCTTTCTATAGCTTCCAACATATGGCTAAACGTCTCAGTATTCAGGGAATCCGAATACCTTTTCTTTACTATAAAAGACACCCTCTGACATGCCAATCATACAGAGTTTGACCACATCTTGCTCACACACTCAAACTTTGTACTTTTTATACTATTATTCCCACTGGTATTCTCGGTTGCAACTCAAACTACTATACGCAACAACTTTCTACACTACCACACTTCTTCTCTTTCTTTGTCAAAGTCTTCACTAACCTTCCTAGCTTCTATTGGCTTTTTTCTATAGTTCATTAAACTCCAATAGAGGTTTGATTACTAGAAACAGCAGCAATGATTTTCCACTCACATCTGCCCAAAATTACCGGCCCTCAGAGCACATCAACATATCATCCAACTCCAGTTGTTGACATTGCTACCTTCCTGTTCGATAAAGCGGAGAATACAAAGTTTGGTGCAGATCCAAACACACTGGTGGTTTTGGATAGTCTAAATGACAAAGGGTTTACATATAGTCAGTTAAAAAAGAGGGCTAGTCAGGTTGCATCTGGTTTACAGAATAAGTTGGGTGTAAAGCGAGACGATATAGTAGGAGTGTTTCTTCCCAACACTGCAAGTATAAGGACATCTTCTCTTCAAGGTATATGAATATTTTCACAAATGAACAATGAAGCTATAATCTCATTGCATTTTGCTCTTTGTAGATTGAAATATGGCCGACACTTTACGGAACATTAATGTCTGGTGTGTATATTTAATTGATATGTTACTTTGTGGTTATAGCTTAACAAATTATGATAACCCATGTCTTATATACTTGAATTTGCTATTCTAGGTGCAATATATGCTCCAACTTTTTCTGAAGGTCCAGAAGGCATTATTCCTTATCGTCTCAAGCAGCTGACTCCAAAAGTCATTGTCACCGACTCTTCGATTTACCCAAGAATCAGACGCGGGCTAAACACAATTTCAAAATCTGCCACTGTCAATGGCAAGTCTATTAAAGAAAATGAGTCGCCGAGCCACAACCCTGTATGGAAAATAGTCATAGTCGATGATAAGATCCCTGAATATCAACCTGAGCTTGATGACTCTGAAGAAGAAAACTATCTCTTCAAAAATTACCTTTTGAAGGACATTTTGTGCGACTCTGACTTTGATAGACTCCATATAACATCATTGGATGAGCAGAAGAATACAATTGCTATGATAAGCCATTCCTCTGGGTCAACTGGTAAGTTTAAAATTTATTCTTTTTGCTCTTATTGCACATATGCTTAATGCCTGAATTATGTACCATTTTATATTTAATGTCTTTGGCTTTTAGGTCCTCCCAAGCCGATTGCTATTCCACACTACGCTTTTGTATCGCGCGTTGTTCACCGTCTGGCACTGATCCCACCTCATGTGGATTCAAGTACAGGTATAGTCGACGACGGAGCTATGATTGCTGGATTCCCCTTGTCTTATACATACTGCATCATATCGACTGCCATTGAGCAACTGGCCAGGGTAAGTGGCTCCTACATCAATATCACTACCCGATATTTGACAACACCCGGTCTTAATTGCAACTATTGATACAACATTTGACTATGATTATAGGGCGCAATTAGTATAATAGGCACAGAACTCAATGTAGCCAACTACCTCAGATACATTGAAAAATACCAAGTCAACCATATGAGGTGCTCTCCCTCTCTGCTCAGTCTATTTTTGCATATAAAGCACCTGCTAGCAGACTATGACCTCAATAGCCTAAAGTATGCATCCTGCGCAGGATCTACCATTGACCCCGAAGTAAGAGACATGGTCGAGGAGCTCTTGGGAATTAGCGTTCTAAACGACTACGGCTCCAGCGAAATATTCTATGTCAGTCATGATGTGATCCCAATGAACAAAAGAGTACCCTACTCTGCAGGAATGTTGGTTCCAACATGTATAGCAAAGATTGTCAATCAGGATGGAAAGCAGGTTGGACCAAATGAATTGGGAGAAATCTGCGTCAAGTCCGATATACGATTTATGGGATACTACAACGATCCTGAGCTGACGAACAAGTCGTTTGACCAAGATGGGTTTTATAAGATGGGGGACATTGGGTCGATTACAGAGGATGGCCAGGTAGTATTGTATGAACGAAAAAAATATACAATACATTACCTCAGCAAACATTATGTGTTTCCTTGTATTATTGAATCTCGGCTATGGAAACATCCTGAAGTCGAGGATGCAATCGTTATGCCACACTTTTCCCCAGAGCTTAATACCGAAGTCGCAAGAGCGTTCATCGTTTTATCAAATTCTGAGATACACAAGTATCCACCATCACGCAAGTATCGCAAAGGAGAAAATGGCTTGAATGGTAATGGTGTTGCTAAACACGTGAATAATGGTGTCGTGACTTTGTCGGATAAAGAAGCAATGGCAAAAGAACAGTCAAAGCTCGACGAAATTATTGAGTGGGTAAACGAACAAGCAAAATTTGAAGGCGAAAAGATTCTTGGCCCAGTTGTTTCCATTCCACGCCCCTATTTCCCACCATTCAGTAAAGGAAGGCGCTTTGAAATCCTGGTAACATACATCGACAACGACCCAAAAAATGTAGTCAACATGGATAAATGGAAGGATGCTCCTGAATTCAAAGAAATCCTAAAAGCCTGTGACAGGAGCGGAAACATCAATGTTGATGCCTAATTCAATAGCAATTATATGCGGTTTATTATAACTATATGCCCAGTTTTCGCTTTATTTTATCCATTTATCTACCTAGTTTTGTAATTATTATTATTATTATTATTATTATTATCGTCACAATTATTACTGCACACCAAGTATTATTACAGCAGGCAAAAAAGTTCATTTCTTGACTAGAATTGCACATCGTACTTTTATTACACTGTATGTATGTAGGGGTTTATGTCAATGTATTGAAGAATACTTATTTATCAACAAGCTAATAATTAACAAGTATGCTTAGAGAAAACTTGAAAACTGCTTATAAATGTGTATATGTGATAATATATATGTGTGGCTATGCGACGATGCGTATATGTATACGTTGTCCGAATAAGTGCGGCATTACAGAGAAACTATGGAACGGCAATGAGTTATTGATAGTGCGTATTTACTGCTCGCCGGCCTTTTCCTTCCTGAACCAAGCACAAGAAACAAACTTGGACCAGAAAGCCTTAAGGCGGCTCTCCTTGGTGGAATCTCCAGTATTGGTTGGGGAGCTAGTTACAGGGACATCACCCTGAGTAGTTTGATTGGGGTCAGTAGGTTGGGAACTCATAGCGAATTATAGTTGAACTAAGCGATGTCTGTGTAAGGAAATAAAGTACTAGAATTGTAATGATGATTGAAAGATTTTTTGAGTTCTCGAGTCATGTTTATATAGCTTTTTCTTTACCACCCACCAATATGGTAATAACATTGTGTATTAAAATTGTAATATAGTAGCTTATATAGGCCCATTGATTTGTTTCCCGTTCAATTGCAAAGGAGCATTGAATATTGATTTTTGATATTGATTTGAAAGAATTCAAAAAATGAATACTAGTTTGTTGCTTTGATAAGGATAAGCATGTTCTTTGCTATTCTATTTATAAATGTGAAGTAAAAAAATCTAATTTAAATCAGGCATTTTTTGGTTTAAATAAAAAATTGAGCTAAACCAGTTCAATAATTTTGATGGCAAAGTTTATGTTAACATAACGATGCTTCATTTTAGAATTACGTATGTCTACTATTTTAAATCAAAAGCATCACATTATTTTATAAAATCAAAAATCAAGAAAATTCTTTGTGGTTTTGATTTTAGAGATATTATTGTAGGTCTCTGAAACCACATCAAATGTGTGCATTCATACAAGTTGTAAAGTAAAACAAAAATTCACATTTGAGAAAAAAATTAATTCCTGGGTTTGAAAGCAAAGTCACACCTGTTCAGCAAAGACATCTCACAAGATTGGCTTATTTATGAAGTTAAAGGGGATACCTCATTAACAGGTTTAGAGAATATACAACAGTGACCAACGTTAGATAAGTGTTGAAACTTTATTGAAACTTGTGTAAACATAGCAATAAAACAGGGTATTTGATAAAAACATTGAAAATAAAAACATTGAATAACAGTCACTACTACTTTGAACGGTTAAGTGTGTGAGCAATTCAGTTGAGCTTTAAAATTTAGTGGTTACTAAACCAATTCTTGATAGATTTGAGTTTCTGGACAATGCTAGCACGTCTTGGACGACGATGTGTAGGACTGTCAGGTGATGCTTTCTGACCTTCATTTCCGGTGGTATTATTTGTTTCTACGTTCAGATCTTTTGATGATCTGACTTGGGGTGAAGCAATCGCAGTCGTTATCTCGGATTGAGGTCCAGCAGCAGCAGCAACAGGACTATTTGGAGAATCTCTCTTTTCTGTATGGTTATCTTCGGTAGTTGATTGAGCATCATAGAACTCCTGACTGTCGTTATTCAGAGAAATACTTCTTCCTGGGCTAACTACTGAGCTTGTAGCAACAGCTGGTGGGGATGACGGTCCAGGTTCAGAAACGCTTAATCCAAGATCCTTTGTCATGGATGAGACCTGTGTGACAGGACTTTCCTTTTCAGATTTGTGGTCCAAAGCTATTCCAGAATCAGACTTGGTTATGGAAAGCGGAACAGCGGTAGTTGCAGGGGTTGGCTTGTTGGGTTCCTGAGTAGACTGATCTTCTGTAGTTTCTACTTGGGCTGAAGCGTCAGCAGGAGTCACCTCAGTTCTAGGTTCAGCAACAGGTTCAGATGGATTCTCTTTCTTGAACACTTCGGTAGAAGCAATTTCCTCAGCAGCCCTTTCGGGTGTTGCCTCTTCCTTGATCGCTGCTTCAGTGGATGGCTGATCTCCCTTGGTTGGATTTGAAGGAGATTCTACTTCCTTCTTGGCTTCCTCAGCAGGCTTGGAGTCATCAACAGAAACACCTTCATCCTCTGGCTGTATAGCAGCCTCCTGGTCGACCTGCGGTTGCTCAACGGCTGGCTGCTCAGCATCAGCTTCGTCCTTGACTGGTTCTGTGGGTTGGTCTTCCTTAGCTTCTTCACGCTCAGCTTCTACCTCTGTCGAAGCCTCAGCAGGTATCTCTTCGGCCTTGGCTACAACAACAGACTCAACCTGGCTCTCTTCCTTGGCCTCTTCAGTAGAAACGACATCCTCGTCAGCCATTTCGGTTGGCTCCTCAGCCTTGGCCTCTTCAACGGCATTTGGCT